>CAJHZI010000832.1:302500-464691 GCA_905160935.1 Enchytraeus crypticus | reverse complement strand
AATAAATGCTAATTATTATTAATTAATGATAATTATATAATTGATGCTAATTATTATTAATTAATGCTAATTATATAATTGATGCTAATTATTATTAATTAATGCTAATTATATAATTGATGCTAATTATTATTAATTAATGCTAATTATATAATTGATGCTAATTATTATTAATTAATGCTAATTATATAATTGATGCTAATTATTATTAATTAATGCTAATTATATAATTGATGCTAATTATTATTAATTAATGCTAATTATATAATTGATGCTAATTATTATTAATTAATGCTAATTATATAATTGATGCTAATTATTCTTAATTAATGCTAATTATATAATTGATGCTAATTATTCTTAATTAATGCCAATTATATAATAAATGCTAATTATTATTAATTAATGCTAATTATATAATAAATGCTAATTATTATTAATTAATGCTAATTATATAATAAATGCTAATTATTATTAATTAATGCTAATTATATAATTGATGCTAATTATTCTTAATTAATGCTAATTATATAATTGATGCTAATTATTCTTAATTAATGCTAATTATATAATTGATGCTAATTATTCTTAATTAATGCTAATTATATAATAAATGCTAATTATTATTAATTAATGCTAATTATATAATAAATGCTAATTATTATTAATTAATGCTAATTAAATAATAAATGCTAATTATTATTAATTAATGCTAATTATATAATTGATGCTAATTATTATTAATTAATGCTAATTATATAATTGATGCTAATTATTCTTAATTAATGCTAATTATATAATAAATGCTAATTATTATTAATTAATGCTAATTATATAATAAATGCTAATTATTATTAATTAATGCTAATTATATAATTGATGCTAATTATTATTAATTAATGCTAATTATATAATTGATGCTAATTATTATTAATTAATGCTAATTATATAATAAATGCTAATTATTATTAATTAATGCTAATTATATAATAAATGCTAATTATTATTAATTAATGCTAATTATATAATAAATGCTAATTATTATTAATTAATGCTAATTATATAATTGATGCTAATTATTCTTAATTAATGCTAATTATATAATTGATGCTAATTATTCTTAATTAATGCTAATTATATAATTGATGCTAATTATTCTTAATTAATGCTAATTATATAATAAATGCTAATTATTATTAATTAATGCTAATTATATAATAAATGCTAATTATTATTAATTAATGCTAATTAAATAATAAATGCTAATTATTATTAATTAATGCTAATTATATAATTGATGCTAATTATTATTAATTAATGCTAATTATATAATTGATGCTAATTATTCTTAATTAATGCTAATTATATAATAAATGCTAATTATTATTAATTAATGCTAATTATATAATAAATGCTAATTATTATTAATTAATGCTAATTATATAATTGATGCTAATTATTATTAATTAATGCTAATTATATAATTGATGCTAATTATTATTAATTAATGCTAATTATATAATTGATGCTATTAGTCTAATTCATGCCAATTATATACAAAGGCTTAATATTATTAATTAATGTAATTATATAATATAAATGCTAATTATATTAATTATGATAATATATAAGTGATGGCTAATATTCGTATTAATGCTAATATTAATAACTGATAGTATTATTAATTAATGCAATTATAAAAAATTCATACATATTATACGTATGCTATATTAATTGATGCTCATATTCTTTAATTAATGGATATTATATAATTGATGCTAATTATTCTAATTAATGCTAATTATATAAGAAATGCTAATTATTATTAATTAATGCTAATTAATAATAAATGCTACTTAGTATTAATTAAATGCTAATTATTAATTGATGCCTAATTTATTAATTAATGATAATCAGGATACATGATGCTAATTACGTTTAATTAATGTAGTAGATAAAAATGCTAATTATTATTAATTAATGTTATATAATAAAGCTAATATTAGTAATTAAGATTAATTATATGAATGATGTAAATTATTCTTAATTACTGCTAATTATATAATAATGCTAATTATTATAATTAATGCTCAATTATATAATGATGCTAATTATATAATTGATGCTAATTATTCTTAATTAATGCTAATTATATAATAAATGCTAATTATTATTAATTAATGCTAATTATATAATAAATGCTAATTATTATTAATTAATGCTAATTATATAATTGATGCTAATTATTTTAATTAATGCTAATTATATAATTGATGCTAATTATTATTAATTAATGCTAATTATATAATAAATGCTAATTATTATTAATTAGTGCTAATTAATTAATTAATGCTAATTATTATTAATTAATGCTAATTATTATTAATTAATGCTAATTATATAATTAATGCTAATTATTATTAATTAATGCCAATTATATAATAAATGCTAATTATTATTAATTAATGCTAATTATATAATAAATGCTAATTATTATTAATTAATGCACATTATATAATAAATGCTAATTATTATTAATTAATGCTAATTATATAATTAATGCTAATTATTATTAATTAATGCTAATTATATAATTGATGCCAATTATTATTAATTAATGCTAATTATATAATTAATGCTAATTATTATTAATTAATGCCAATTATATAATAAATGCTAAGTATTATTAATTAGTGCTAATTATTATTAATTAATGCTAATTATATACTTAATGCTAATTATTATTAATTAATGCCAATTATATAATAAATGCTAATTATTATTAATTAATGCCAATTATATAATTAATGCTAGTTATAGTATTAAATATATTTGTGTAGACCTACATGCGCCACTATAAAAATATAATTTGACATAAATAGCGAGTGTAGAATGTACTAGATTATTCCGACCAACTGCTTATTTAAGACGAAATTTTACTCTCTTACTACTTAATTATTCATAAACTCAGTAAAACATTTAATTTCTTAATCTCGGTAAAGTATTCCGTAAACCACACTTAGAAAAAAGATATTTCAAAGTTAAAAAATTATTTTTTGAAGCTTCGACTCCGCGTTTCCAGAATTAGCTTCCTGGTTAGTTTCGAAATTTGTTCTATTCCCAAATCTAAATCCAGCTTGAATGTTTGACTATTTAATCAAGTGCTGTCAGCGCTTGGTCCCCAGGGTGATCACCCATCCAAGTACTAACCGACTCCGACGTTTCTTGACTTGCTTATTGACGTGCACAAATCTGTTATATTATAATTAACTGAAAGAATGAGTTTAAATTATCACTGGTTAATATTTGCAAGCTAACCTTTTACACTGGTGGGAGGTTCTCCGCATGGATCTACACCTGTGAGAAAATGTATGGAAATAAGAATATAATTACATATATATATATATATATATATATATATATATATACATGTATATATATATATAATTATGATATATATGTTTGTATATATATATATATATATATATATATATATATATATATATATATATAATTATACATGTATATACATATATGCATGTATATACATGTATATATATATATATATATATATATATATATATATATATATATATACATTATGTTATCCTTCGTCACTGAAATTAACGTTGTACTTTCATAATTATTCACACGGCAACGGCCAAGCAGTGAGTGAAATTCTATTCTAGATAAATACAGAGGGATAGAAACTGAAACAGACATGCTTACACACGAATAATAGACCATTCAGATATATAATTCAAATGTATCAATGCAACGCTTGAAATAACAAGCTAGCCAATTATAGTATTCATTCAACTCCAATATTAAGAATGACGAGGGTAAAGAGGTGACATAAACAGGCCTGCAATCCTGACAATCATCATCGTCGCCATCATCATCATCATCATCGTCATCATCATCATCATCATCATCATTATCATCGTCATCATCATCTGTCCTTCAATCTCAGTTTCATTGGGGTCGGGATACGAACAGAAAGACAGCGAAAGAAAGAGAGAGAGAATGAGATAGAGCGAAATACGTTTTATTTCGTTTTGTTTTATTGTTTATTTGTTTCGTTTTTTTACAAAATGTATTTTTTATTTACACAGAATAATCACATCAATGAAAGTGTGAGAAAAAATGTAATAATCATCATCAAATCATTTACAAAATATAATCAATCATTTTTAAAGATAAACAAAATGTTAATTAATTTACATGAAGTTTGCTTTGATAGAGTGACAGAAAGACGAAGAGAGAGAGAGAGAGAGAGAAAGACAGAGAGAGACAGAAAGAGAGAGAGAAACTATACTACCTTCATCATACATGACGCCAGGAATTATCCAAGTACTCGAGTCAGCCGTCCTAGATGTTTTCGAGGACAGTCCGATGTAGTTGATGGGAAATGGAGAACTATCCGTGTAGGACATGATAAACTGTTGACCTATTGCGCTTCCATTTCCCAGGATTATGCTTCCATTGTTCCAGGTGATCCAGAAGTAAAGGTAGGCAGAGCAGGATGGAAGAACGGGATAGATGATAATAGCTACCTCCACTCCATTGCGCCTGATAAAATAATTAATGAATTTACACGTAACGTAAAACCGTTTAATCTAGTATAGTATGTAGTACGCAAAGTACTGCATTAAAGTATACTTAATGTAATACACTATATATAAAGTAATGTTATATATTATAAAATCATCATCATTTCCTTGCGTTCTGTACAGAACATGGGGCGGCAACATTCCTCAATTTTTTACATTATAAAATACCTAATGTTTAATCAACGTCAAAGAATGATATATAAAGTCACTCATACAAGCGGGTCTTCAATGAGGCTAAATAAATCCTCTGTAGTTGACAGCCCACAATCATAAGCAAACGTACTAAGTCAACAGATCACAATAATACGCCAAATATTGCGGAATACAGCTCAGCAGATTCTCACAAAGTTGCAAAACTTAGAAAATGCAATACGCACTGTGATACACTACGTAGTATGTAATAAGTACCGTGAAGTCAGAATATCATCAGTAAATTTATTTCATTTATTTCACTGCGAATATCGATTTGTTTTAATTGCCGCAGAAGCTTTGTACAATATTCATCATCATTTTCATCATAATCATCTCCTGTCTTTAATCCCAGTTTAAGTACATGTAGGGGCGATATATGAATAGACTTTCTCCAAACCTCTCTGTCCCCACTATTGCATCAGTCAATCCTCTATAATCTCTTCTATTTATCAAAAAAATTCTAGCAATTTCTAGAGTCTAGACGCTCATCAACCGAATGCCATTTCCGATGTTGGTTTGCATTTAGTGCTTTAGTCGCCTTCTACCACACGTGCCAGTCACCGGTTGGTCAATTAATAATAGTAACAAAGGTTTAACGTCCGTTTCATCATCCAGGGATTTTGTCAGGGACGTCTCCAACAGCACACAGCACTACAGATCAGTTCACCTAGATCAATCTGCAAAAAATGTGCTGAGGAGAAGTAAGGTCCTAAACTATAGCCAGCCCGGTGATCAAAAAATGGTCAGAGTAGATTGATTATGTCTATTTTGGGAAAAGGTCTGTTTTAAGCTTTAATTCTTAAAACAACCCGAAAAAACACAGGGAACTCTGCATAGTATTATAATTCAAAAATTAAACTACTCAATTTTACTCTCTAAACGCTATGATCGTTATCACACGATCGTTATCACACGTTCTGTTAACACATTCTACAAATCCACTAACTTATTGACTAACTGGTATTCACATTTCAACTTTCGTAACTCGACTGACTAGATGGTCACAGGCGAAGACCCATTTATCAGACATTGCCCTGTCCTATTTACATGCAATGATATACCTTGTCCTGCTCTTAATTGAATGTATTAATGGCGCAGAGGTAACGTTGAAAGTCTCAATAGCGTAGGGGTAACATCGTGAAGTTTAAATGACAGATCCTGAGGTGAATTGAACCCTCGTAGTTTCGAATCTCAGCTGCGCTGATCTGAGAGTAAAATATAGGACATTCACTGGACTGGTTATACGGAAAATGGTCTAAATTGCCTAAGGGTTTAAATCTGTGGTATTAAAGTTGATAGATATCAACATAGTTCACCATTTCATGCGTGTTTACTTTTATTTTACAATGTTCTGCTTCATTTTCTCCAATTCCCATTCTCTCTCTCTCTTAGTACACTGCCAACTGGCAGGTCCACGGTATATAACGTCTTCCGTTTTCTCTTCATATCCACATACGAGTGGACCTATAAATCATCTAACATGATTATACCATTATTAACTTTAAAAACTAACTTTACTTAATTTAAGAAAGATCAAGACCGATAAAGATTGACAATTATCAGCAAAATAGCAAAAACTAAAAACATGGCAGCAAAGAATATACAATTACAAAACAAAACAACTTAATGCAAAATATGCCAAATAATTTAAGAAATTATATAATAAAATAAAGTGAAATAAATTAAATAAAATATTTTAATTAAATTAAGCCATTATATTAAATTAGTAGTTAACTTTAATAAATTAAATTATTAATTTATTATTAAATTCAATTAGCAATTAGTAAATTAATAAATTAGTAAATTCAAATTTAATTTAATTAGTAAATAATATGAGAATCAATTTAACTAATAATAGTGACAGCATTTAGCCTACAAAATAATTAATAACTATCGTTTATCAACTAAAAAAATAAATATTAAATAAAATCAAATAATAGTTCTGAATTAATAATAATAATAATTATTATTATTATTTTATTAATAATAATAATAATTATTATTATTATTTTATTAATAATAATAATAATAATAATAAAGTTAATTAATACTTAAAATTTAATATAATTATTAAATAAGGTAATCAATGTAAGTAATCTTAGTGAGAGCAATCAGCCGGTACTGTATATATGTAGTGTAGCTGCCGAAAGCGTTTGTTCGAATCCCGCCTCTCAGATAGATCTCGTAGTAGTTCTTAGCGAATGAGGAATTCTCGGCTAGAGCTACGCTAGCGTTGTAGCAGGCATTGAGCTGAAATACGAAGCAGTTTTTTGTGGTAGCGTTGACGCCAGTGTTCTGGTAAGAACTTCCAAGAGGTGTGAAGGACTGGTCTAGAATATAATAAAAGTGAATACGATAGATGATCAATCAATCAATTGATTGATCATCTATCAACTGATTAAACAATTGATAGATTAATCAATAAGAATTTAACGTCTGATTCCTCGCCATAAAGCAATGTCAGGGACGTCTCTTGCTGACTCCACAAAAGCAGGCGCCAAAGCACCATACGATGACGACTGAGTACACAGAGACCAAAAGAGAAATAGACGATAAACTACAAGGCTCTTGTAAAGCAGTCTCGAAGACCTGTCACAGGCCAGGACGCTGCTATGGTGATTGTCTGAAATCGTCATAATGTTTCTTTAAATACCCAGGTCTGTATATACTTTACAGTCCGCACTGTTCCATTGAAAGGCACTTGTCATATTTGCTTAGTTGCCTAATTGTGGAATAGAGAGCTTCATTACTACTATTACTATAAACAGTGCTCAAAATTAGTAGCAAAGTTTGGATCATTGGTAGAGAGTGTGCCTCAGAATCTCGAGGTCCGGGGTTCAAAGCTCAGGCCAGCCATCCAGCGAGGCTGGAAGATAATTAGTAAATTCACTAAAGCTGCAAAGTACTGAGAGATTAAAATGCAACGAATTACTCGTAAATAAGACTATCTTCTATAAGACTATAAGACTAAAGTTAAATAATGAATTTATTGTAACCATTATAATTTACAATACATAATAATAATAACCCATCTCTTCATGAATTGCACAAACACTTAAACTTCACTTTTTACCCTCTAGCTCTGGACTGGTTTTGTAGATTCTGGATTCAGAGTAGTTTGTGGACCACTTGACTTTTGGTCATTACCTTGGTTTTGATTCTTGGTTTTGGTTCCATAGTGCTCAATGTTGTCATGAAGACAGTGGCACTCTTAGTGTTGTTGTCTTCGTTTCTGTAGTCTTTGATATCAATGCAAGATGTATAGCACCAGAGGTTGATCCATAGGGGGGGGCATGGGACCGCCCCCCCTAAGGCCCCCGATAAAAACTTTTGTATCAATATTTTCATTGTGAAAATGGTTACTTATATGTTTAACTATGTATGTAAGAGCTAAAGCGGGTGTAAGTAAAGAGATCGACTCTGTCCTGGAGAAAGTGTGAGCTTAACCAAAGAACGTGAACACTGTCCAAAAAATCTTTTCGGGCCCCCTCCATAAAAAAATTTCCTGGATCCACCTGGTATATGGCCTATGGAATAAGAATCCCGAAGATTGTAGGTTTTTTCGCGTCAGGGTTCAGAAGCACAAGACTTTTCTTCAAAACTACTCGACATACTCTAGCTACCGTCATAAATATTACGCTAAGGGCAAGTTAGAAGTGTTCTAGTAGGAAAATATAATGAAGGGAAAATGTAGTACAGGAGATCTGTGCAAAGCTAGGAAATATTATATATGCTGTAAATATCATTAAATGTTATTTTCTTGAAATTCAAACTTACCACTTGTTACTACTGCCAACTGTAGTAGGCCAGCAAAGAAAAAGCCTGTAATATGCAATTAGATCGAGCAATTAAAAAAAATAAAAAATAAACATTCGGAAAATAGAAAATGCATATCTTGTATCTATCGTCAAGTTGAAAACTAGTGAAAAATATATTTGCTCAAATAAATTATATAGTACCAAATGTTTATATAGGTAGTTATCCAGTTGCTTTATACTTCTATTCATAATCAATATAGTGTTAACGTCAGTTTTTAAACTCGAAACCACTGTCAATGACGGGCGAGCCCAGGATTTGAATCACGCACATACTGATCCGCGGGCGAATAATTTACAGACATTTCGGTAAATTTAAATATAGGGCAGAAGTCAAGTTTAACGTACGTCTTCTGGTCGATAGCATAAAAGTAAAATGAAATGTCAGCGACGAGGACTCTCGAAGGAGATTTTATTCCTTACTCTATTTTATTCCTTAAATATGGATTGCTATATGTCTCAAATGAACGAACCAAGACAATGACGATCACTTAAAAAAGCAAGTGGATATTTTAATATTTTCTTTGGATTTAAAACTGTTCAAATAAAAGTAATTCAAGAATTGCATATTAAAGCCACGGTTTTCTAAATACTACTTTTTCTTAATTTTTTAAGGAACCTAAACACGGTACTCATGATATAATCCACATTGTATTTAAATAGAGGTTTTTTTCCTCTAGTTGGTAAATTGCCACCCATACTACTTTAATTCGATAATTATGCCTACTTATTTGAACCATTTTACTTTAAATAAAGTGATTTTTATTAATTTAATAATTACTTACCAGTACTACACAACAAATCCATGTACTGTGGCGTGATCATCATTGTCCAATGGACTAGCAGAAATTAAGTTTAAATTGAATCATTTGAAACGTTGGATGGCTGAAACTAATTTCGTATTTTAACTTAATTTTCTCATATATTTATATATTTTCTCTGTCTCTTTTCTCATCCCTCTCTCTCTCTGTCTCTCACTGTCTCTCACTGTCTCTCTCTGTCTCTCTACCTCTCTCTCGTTTTCTTCCAAGTGGCAGGTCTAACTGAATTTGAATCCTGCATCTACTGATCCGCTGTCGAACAAATTGTCAACAAACCACCAGCCTATAGTCCAACAGGAATTAAGCTTTGTGGAAAATCTTCTCGCTTCAGTAATTCAAAACAAAGAAATAATATATGGAGTTTAAAGCGTTCATCAAAACATCAAACGAAATGTATAGATGCTTTTCTCTTCTCTCTCTGTCTCTCTCTGTCTCTCACTGTCTCTCTCTCTGTCTCTCTCTGTCTCTCTCTCTCTGTCTCTCTCTGTCTCTCTCTCTCTCTCTCTCTCTCTCTCTGTCTCTCTCTCTCTCTCTAACTCTCTCTCTCTCTCTCCTCTCCATGTAGTGTTCTGCTAAGTAACGGGGTACAAGGTACATTTTCATACTCAAAGTCTGTTTTCTCACTTCATATACATGTAGAGCACTCCAGAGATCAACAAGTTAATTCCGTGACTAAAGCCTTACCTACACAAACCTTAAAAAGCCTTTAGCTTTGAGAAGGCTTCTGGTTTGGTTTCCGGTTGCATTCTTTACTCATGAGGCAACTAATAACTTAGTTGCCTCATAAGACAGGTGTAGTCAACAGTTGGTCTATTCTTCAGTATTACGGAAACAACATGGCAGTATACTTAATTATCACCTGATAATTTTAATTTAAGTTCAATTAAATTATACTAGGGTCTTTCTCTTGAGTAATTTATTTCAAGCTTAAGGTATACCTTAGTGTATATTATTTTGAGCATTCTCTCTCTCTCTCTCTCTCTTCAGTTTACTGCCAAGTGGCAGGTCCAAGGTACACATTCATACTCAAAGTCTGCTTTCTCGCTCCATAACAGCACTCCTTAGATCTCTCTCTCTCTCTCTCTCTCTCTCTCTCTCTCTCTCTATATATATATATATATATATATATATATATATATATATATATATATACTGTATATACACATATATACTTGTAAATATAATTAGGTACGCATGCATACTATATACTGATTCTAGAACCAGTGGCGATATCGCTAAGATACTCTACCGCTGATCAGTATGTGCGGGATTGAAATCCTGGGCTCGCCAGTCACTGACATCGTTTCGTGTGAGGAAACAGATATTAACATTAGCTTTTTACAAGCTTTACATGCCATTTAGCAGTAATGGATGTATATTATTTATCTTTTATCTTAGTAGATTTTCTTAAGAACGCAACGTATATCCAGCCAGAAGACATTGACAAAACTCTCAGCTCTTCTACGTTGACTTGACTTGAGAACAAAAATATGCACCTAGGACCTGACAGAAAAGTATTTAAACAGCAACTATTTAAACAGCAAAACGATAAAACCCCTAAGACTTAATGTGCGTAAGCAGTGACTTCTGGTGGAGGAAACGTTGAAGGATGCAGGAGCAAAGATTTGGTATTGACTTTTCTTTGTTCTTCTTACAATAAAATCCAGAAAGACGTTAATTATATGGGACCATTAATAAAGCGTTGCTTAATCTCGTGGCGTTGTTTTATTACTACGCCTTTGAACCGATTCATCATGTTATAACTTTGATAGGTAGGTAGGGAAGTTGAAGTGAGTTTAACGTCAAGGTTCAGGAACACAAGGCTTCTCTTCTAGACGACTCGACACACTCGAGCTACCGTCACAAAGATTAATGTAACAGTAAGTTACAAGTTTTATCTACAAGTTACTGGTAGCTAAACTGGTAATTTCACAGTTCCTGCTTTGGATGTTCTGTTTTGACTTCTGAATTGTGACTTTGATATTTTTGTAGTTACCTTGTTTATATTGAACGTTAGTTAAACTTTGTGATGTCCATAGGTTCTATAGTATTCTATAGCTTAGAAGATGATTAGTAGGCGTAATTGGATTGGTTAGGCCTACTAAACATTTAGATTGATTAGTAATCAATTTGATTAGCTAGTATGCTACTCCTACTAGTTTCTACTAACTGTACTATCTCACAGAGCTTAGGCTCTTTTGTGGTAACCATCTTCTTGTTTGTTGGTTTATTTACTTGTTTGTTTTTGCTAGTTAAACGGTAAAAGGCAAACAGAAGCCCGGTTTATTGTCAATTTCCTGCTCGCTCGATAGAGTAAAAATGTAAACACTCATAGTAGTGAAATGATCAACTATGTTGATATTTATCGCTCTTAATACCACATGTTATATCAATTAAGCAATTTAGACCATTTTCCGTATAACCAGTCCTGTGAATGTCACAAATTTTAATGTCACAGACTGTGAATGTCACTCTCAGATCAGCGCGGCTGGGAGTCGAACCCACAAGAGTTCAATTCACCTAAGGATCTGTCATTTAAAACTTCATGAAGTTACCCCTACGCTATTAAGTCATTCTATATTCTGATAGCATATCAGCAACAGGGAAAGCACTGGAATTGAACCCTGTACCTACTGATCCGCTGTCTAACAACCTACCACAAGCCACCGGCTCGTCTCAGGTAACTACCTGTATCTGCGGTTTTCAGATTGTGATGAACCAAAGAAATAATATTATTACTATTCTAAAAGTAATTCAAAGCCCAGATTCTGTAGTAACTAAGCGGCGACAAACAAAATTTACTTTTATTTTCTATTACTTTCAGTTTTAAATTTAGAATTTAGTGGAAGTCATTGATTTTAGGCATGGTCAGAGTTAACACTGACTCTCTCATTAAAAACCTGAATTAATCGACAATGCCAAACCTGGCGGTTGCGTGTCACTGCAAATTCTATGCTTAAAGAGGAAACTAAAATGTTTTGTTCAGTAGACTAGCCTCAACGTTGTGTAATTTCGTTCAATTATTTTATTCACCTTTATCATTTGACTATTATCAAGGGATCGGGCTCGTTCAGTAATCTGTGAGCCTGTGACGTTGACGGGTAAATAAAATCAATAAATATATTAATAATTAATTATTAGTTGATAATTATTGAATAAATGCCAATGACGAGTAAATAAGTAAGTAAATCAAATTATTGCGAAATGATCACTCATAATTATATTTAATAAGACCATTAGTAAGTTGGTTATTCGGTTTAGTTCGTTTATTTAGCGCAGTTGGTTTAACTGCAGGTCAAGGAACGAAGTTACGCGACGTCTGGACCGGTTGGTATTTGAATGGGTGACCACCTTGGAAGACCGAATGATGCCATCTTGGAATAAAAAATCCCCATTATATCGGAAAATTAGTCTTAAATCCGCTCCGGCTACAAAAGGCACGATTGCCACTAACCATGGTAAGGAAGAAAAGTAACGAAAACTATAGAAACATAAACTAAGCAAGAAGCTCTGCAAAACAGAATACAACACTGTACAAAATGTACAACAAGGTAAAAAATGGACAACAGTGTATAACACTGTACAGCAACGTAGAACAAAGTTCAACACAGTACAACACTGTACACCATTATACAACAATGTACAGCACTACTCAACAATGCACAACAATGTTCAACACTGTAGAACAATGTACAATAATATTGAAAAAAATACTAATAAAGGTTTAACATACGTTTCATCATACAAGGATGATGTCAGGGACCTCAACAAAGTAAAACAATGCATAACAGTGCACAGTATTGTACAGCAATGTACAACAATGTACGACAAAGTACAACACTGTAAAACAAAGCCAAACAAGGAACAACAATGTACCATAATGTACAACAATGTTCACCAATGTACAACAATTTACAACAAAGTACAAAAGTATACACCAATGCACAAGACTCTACAACACTGTACAACAATTAAATGTATAACTAAGTACAACAATGCACAACAAAGAACAACAAAACACACCAATGTACAACAATCTATAACAATCTACAACACTGTACAACAATGTACAACAAAGCACACCAATGTACAACAATCTACAACAATCTACAACACTGTACAACAATGTACAACACCAATATGGCAATAAACACAAATATACGACAATGTACACCAAAGTACGACATTGAGACTTCGTAAAATTGTTGACTCCAAGCCTCCACTTGAATACCTTTTGATAAAAGGTGAGCAACAAAATTAAATAAAAGTGGATTTCCTGTTAAGCACCGTAGATTAAGAATCATTGAAAATATTCGTGAAAACAATAAATAATCGCTATTTACTATTGTTTATTGTCTAACTGGAACTCGTTGACTCTTTTCTTTTAAATTAATTACAGTGCAAACTTCTTCACTTACAGTTCAGAAATCTCTCAGAGACTCCCCCCCCCGGTCTCTTTTCATTTCTTTTTCTTTATTTAATTTCTTTTATTTCTGTCAAAATGCTACAACGACCCGTACATGTATTCCAATAGAAAACATTGTTCTGTTGTAGTCGGTGTAACACACTTCTGTCATTAATCGCTATTCATCTTTATAAGTTCGGACGCTTTGTATAGTGACATTGAATTGAGATTAGTCTTAAAGTTGAATAGAAGTTGATTGCATTTATATATTTCGGCAGATATATTGACAAATGCTTTAAACTCCAGATATTATTTCTTTGTTTTTAATTACTTAAGCGTAGAAGATTTGCTACAAAGCTTAAATGAAACTGGACAATAAGCTGGTGGTTTGTTGACATGTCGTTCGACAGCTGGTCAGTAGATAAATGGTTCAAATCCAGTTAGACCTGACACTTGGAAGAACACGAGAATGAGAGAGAGGGAGAGAGAGAGAGAGAGAGAGAAGTGTGGAGAGAGAATTCGAGCTAAGTTTAGTTAATGTAAAAAGCTGGTAAAGCTAAGGGCAACGTCAGTTTGCTCACTCGAAAACGATGTCAATGACGGGCGAGCCGAGGATTTGAACACAGCACATACTGATCAGCGGTCGAGTATCTTACCGACGTCGCCACTGACACCAACCAGTGGTCAAAGAAACAATGTACACAAAGAAATGGCGCCTATCCCCCTAAACCCATTACCCAATTTCCCTCCCACAGTTTCTAAAATTTAAGATATAAGTTCAATAATTCAATGAGATAATGCAAAGTATACTGAATTACATTCACTAATGATAGTATAATATTATGTAGGCTATTTTTAATAATTCATTACAATTGGCGAGAAAAATCCCCCTAGATCTCTAAAATTAGCCACCAAAGATTGTGACTATGTTACTGTGTAGTTGATTAGCCCTGTAGACATCCCGAGGCTAACTACTTGTGTACGAGAAGGCGACTAAGAGATGTTTAAGGTTCTTTCTCACTGAGCAAGTTAGAATAATAATAATAATAATAATAATAATCATCATCATCATCATCATCGTCATCATAATAACAATATTAATAAAGGTTTAGCGGCCGTTTCCTCATCGAAGGATGATGTTAGGGACGTCCCCACAGCACACATCACTGCAGATCAATTCACCCAGACCAATCTGCAAAAGAAATGTCCTGAGGAGCAGTTAGAAATGTGTGTGAGAATGAAAGTAGTATAATGAAAAATATATCAAGATTTTGCTAGAGCAGTTTTAGTGGATTTATAAACATGAACCACTGTCGAAGTATATCTGTTTTTCTTACTTGATATGCGAGCTATAGGCTTGAGAAACATTTCAACATGACTAGTTTCAATTCGTAGATTTGAGCATTTTACACTCTTTCGAAAGAGATTTTACGAAATTACGCCTCTATCACGTTAACATACAGCACTTTCCTGTGGACAGAGGGCAAAAATCTGAAACCAACGTTCCTAAGATCTACAAACGCCAAAATTTGTCTTGTACCACTTAATATCATTTTTGTTTTTACTGGCTATTTCCACTCTGCTGTAATTATGCAATATGAAACAACTACAGACGTCACGTTGTTCCAATCTCAAAAGCTACTATAGGCCTATATTTATTTTGTTTTAATGATAGCATACATGTAAGAGGCTAGATATACATGTATTTGTTGGTGCAGTGTTCTTTCGTAGGTCTGAAAACAAATGACGAATAGAAGTAATGTATACCTTTGCCTGATTTTTGAAAAAATCTAGTATATGTTCGCACTATAGTGTAGTGAATTAGACTTTTTCTAAAAACTTACTCACTGTACTCTCTATCTTTACAGTGTCGCCAGCTCTTGAATTATATGAAAAAGCTCCTGAAATGTTCCCGTGTTTTGTCCGGGAACCTATAAACTGAACGTGCTGTAAAAGGCAACTGAACAAGAACTGAGGAAGAAAACTGGAAAATACCTCAAAAGCCATTATTCCCCAGCTATAGTCTACCTACCTGTAGACAATACATAGCCTTTTGTAAAAGAATTAACTTTTTTACCGACGAAGTGCTCTATATGGATCGCACCAGCAATCAGAAGTAATTTGGATCTACCACTTGAAGAGAGACAAACTTCTTGAAAAGAGAAACAATAGGAAGAATAGCTGAATAGGACAAACACTCTCTCTCTCTCCCTCTCCCTCTCTATTTCTCTCTCTCTATCTATCTCACACTTTCCCTCTCTCTCTCTCCCCCTATCACTCCCTATATCTCTATCTCTCACTTTCTCTCTCTCACTGGCTAGAGCCAGTGTCAAAGTCGATATGACACTCGACCGCGGATAAGTATGCTCGGGGTTCTAATCCTGGGCTCGTCCATCACTGACCTCATTTTCAATTGAGGAAACTGACGTTAACCTTAGCTTCTTTACCTAAGGTATCTCCTCTCTCATCCTCCTGACCAAAGATATTTAAATAGGTAGATATGGCATGACTGACGTTTCAGCGATAAAGTTTTGTAACAAGAGCGACTTGATTTCCAGCATTCTCCACTTAATCGAAAGGATAAACCAAGCCCCTCGACATACGTGTAATTATAGTAATTTCTGTATTTTCAGATTTATTTCATGATATTCGGTCTCTAAACGGTTTTAAGATGATGTATTGTTGCACATTTTGGTATACAAATTCCAAAAATCCGGAAACTAAAGAACGGGGGAATATCCTTTAAGAGATTTGAAATAGAATTTGCTTGCATTTTGTATTATAAAAATATACATCCAATTAATAGGAATTCGTTTCAAATAATTTCTTTTGTCATGACGATATGTTGGATTGATGTGACGATAAATGTGCTCCTAAAGTGTTTCATTATCGTTCAAAAGATTTTAAAATGTTCAAAAACTTCATTATTTTATGCCTTTAAATAACGATCAGCTGATATTGCTTACCTCCGGCTATAAAAATTTAGTTGTTGGCATCTGTGCAATTTTTGAACTCAATGTTTACAATGGTTGAGATTGCCTTTGACACTTCTATAGTTTTTCTTTATTCTATGTTCCTGACATCCATTTGGAAAATGAAAGAGGCGTTAAAATCGACTTGCGGTGGTTTTCATTCTGACACTATAATCAAATTTTAAAGCAACACCGAGGCCGTGAATTCACGTGAGGTTAGATGACGCTGGAATAGCAAAATAGAAATTGATATGTCGACAGCGTTGACAATTTTGTCAGAGAAAAATATTTACTTTGAAATATTTAAAGCGTGCCACCGTCGGAGACCCTCGGAATTTCGAAAAAACTATTATATGTAGAAATAGGAGTTTTTACGAAATTTCGGACATTTGGAGTTTCTCGCTAAAACCTAGGATAAGCTGAGCCGGTGGCTTGTTGGCAAGTTGTTCGACAACGGATCAGTAGGTGAAGGTTTTAAATCCAGAGCTCCTCACGTCACTGAAATGCTATCAGTGCAGTGTTCCCCTCCCAACCCACTTTAACCACCAATTTTTACGCAAATGTATGCAATTATTCTTTCTCTCTCTTTCTCTCTCTCTCTATCTTTTCCATCTATCCCTCCCTCTCTCCCTCTCTCGCTCTCACTTTTTCTCTCTCTTCTCTCTCTCTCTCTCTCTCTCTCTCGCTATCTCATAGGTGGATAAAGTGATGTCTAAATCTATCACTCAGTCATTATCTCTCTCTCTCACTTTTTCTCTATCTGTCTTTCTCTCTCACTTTCTCTCTCACTCTCTCATTCTGTCTCTCTCTCTCTCTCTCTCTCTCTCTCTCTCTCTCTCTCTCTCTCTCTCTCTCTCTCTCTCTCTCTTGCTCGCTCTCTATACTTAACTAAGATGAGATATTCGCTTTTTTGTTCTGCAGGCTGAATCTAGCTTTTGACTCTTTTGAAAGTGGATTCGACGATATATTAAGTTCAAGATAACATCAAGCAGGAGTGGACCGGCCTTTTCGATTGATTACCAAAGCGAAATGTCGCGGGTTCGATTCTCATCCCGGCGAGAGGCGACCAATTTCAGATGGTATCAATGAAAGGTCGAGAACGGGTTATAGAACCGAGCAATTGATCCGGATACTTTGCTCCTTTTAGCCTACCCCTCCCTTCCTACCCAATCTTAACCCCTCCCTCTCCACCCAATATTAACCCCTCCACAACTCTCCCCCTGTTATGATTTCACAAAAAGGAGGAGTTGCCTAAATCCTTTAAAATGAAATAAACTATAAATACAATTATTATAGTGAAATGATTACCTATGTTGATATCTATCACTTTTAATACCACTTATTTAAACAGTTTCTAAACCGTTTTCTTTCTTCAGGTGATTAATATTTTGCATAGTACCCTTTTGATTAGACTGATTTAACAATAAGTTTATAGAAGTTGTCTTCAGAAAGCATTGAATCGCCGGAGAGCAATAGACAGTCGCTAATAATGAAATTATTATTATCGCTATTGTTATAATAATAATAATAATTATTATTATTATTATTACTATTATTATTATTATTAATATTTATTATTATTCTATTATTCTTATTATTCTTAGTGTTTTCGAGTCTTTGTTAACCTCGAAAACTAATCGCAATCAACCCTGGATACCCAACTTTAGCACCTTCCCTTAAGTCCCAGCTTAATTAACAAATTATTTATTTATTTTAATTAATAAATATCGTCAGGTTTACAAAAATTTTGTAGTATTTGCCGAAGCATAGGTCAACCAACCAACCGAATACACTTTCAGACGTTGGTCTGCATCTTAGCGCTTTGTCGACTTTCAATTCACGAGCAGTCCATGGTTGATCTATTCTTCAGCATCTCAGAAACAAGACGCAAATCCTGCATATCAACAAATGAAAATAAATTCGAGCAACGGTTAACTGTAAAAAAGCAGGTAAGCAAATGCTAACGTAAGTTTTCTCATCTGAAAGCGATGTTAGTGACGGGCGAGCCAAGGATTTGAATCCCGCACATACTGATTCGCGGTCGAATATCTTACCGACATCGCCATTACCTCCAGCCAGTGTATATAAATAATATTTTTAGAAAGAAAAACTGATAAATATGAGATTTTTTAACGTATGAATCTTCTTGAATAGGCCATTATTATTGTACTACATTATTGTTGTACTGCTTTTTACTGGATTTCGTACCGTTCCTTGAATTTTTTGCTAGCCGAAGTGTATTTGGCTCAATAACGCTCGACGTTGTCATTGAAAACAGTAGCACTTTAACTGTTATTGTTGCTGTTGCTGTTGTTGTTGCTGTTGTTGTTGCTGTTGTTGTTGCTGTTGTTGATGCTGTTGTTTTTGCTGTTGTTGTTGTCGTTGTCGTTGTTGTTGTTGTTTGAAGAGACCCGCATTTAACGGTTCATCTTATCCATAGCTCCAGCACACGATCAGGCAAATTACAGGACGCTTTTCCAACGTATAATTTCTGCTCCGTCTTGACGCAAATTAGACTGAAGGGCATCTTTCCATGTCTTGGGATGCGCTATTTGGAGTCCATGATGCATTTGTCGAAAGTGTAGTAGACATTTGCATTAATTAGAGATTTAGGCTCATCGTTACTTATCCCTGGATAGGCTGTACAGCATGTATAGGGCTCTAGAAGCAAGCAGTAAAAACGTAGATCAGATTTGCAGTAGAAAAGGCTAAGTGCTACATAATTTCTAGTACTAGGCTATTATATATATATATATATATATATATATATACTGTATATAGCCTATATATATATATGTATATATATATATATATATATATATATATATATATATAGAGAGAGAGAGAGAGAGAGAGAGAGAGAGAGAGGAGAAAGAGAAAGAGAGAAATTGAGAGCGATAACAACACTACGTTTTCTTGTTTTTCACGTTACCAAAGAGGCAGAAAAAGAGTGAGAATGATGTTGAGCGAGAGGCAGTGATACACAGAAAGAGAGACCGATATAGTGAGATAAAGAGATGTATAGAGACAGAGAGAAACAGAGAGAGAGAGGGGGGAAAGAGAGGAATAGAGAGAGGGGGGAAAGAGAGGAATAGAGAGAGAGAAAAAACAGAGAAAGGGGGGGGGGAAGAGAGGGATAGAGAGAGAGAGAGAGAGTAAAAGAGAGAGAGATAGAATAAGGAAGAGAGAGATTGTAGGCAGACACACAGAGCGAAAGAGAGAGAGAGAGAGTGAAAAATGGACAGAGAGAGAGAGAGAGAGACAGAGACATAGAGGGAGAGAGATAGATAGAGAGAGAGAGAGAGAGAGAGAGAGAGAGAGAAAGAGAAGGATAAAGAAATGGACAGAGAGAGAGAGAAAGAGACAGAGAGACGAGAGTTGATCAAAATACTTTTAAAATTCTCATATTAACTGTTTTTGAAAAATTCTCATATTAGCTTCTCTCAAGCGTCATCTATTACATTTGCTCGTAACTTAATTCTACAGTTTCTGTCATTCAGCACCTCGGGTTCGGACACGTGCCCTTGAGATACGAGAGTTTTTATAGCAATGGACGTTCTAAATTTATAACGTAATTACTCTAAACATTCCGCTACTCTTCGCTTAATTAACTTAAATTCTATTGGATTCTCCGAACTGATGCTATACAATAGTAACAGTCGAACATAAGAGCAAACGGATAAACCGGTAAACTGATTAGCAAACGGTTTTAGAGCAGCTGGAGCACGGATGAATATCCTTTGTTGGTAAAACGGAGATCTAAAGTTTTGCAATAAAGTTCAAATTTAGCTTTTGTTAAAAAGATTTGTACCATCCTTCACAGTGGCGTAAAATGATGGGTGTAGGAGTGGGATTAAAGCCTTTGGTCGAAATGAAAACAGACACTGACCATGAATATAAGTATACACGCATTATAGTGAAATTATGGTCAACTGTGTTGAAATCTATCAATGTTAAAAGCATGTTTAAACCGTTAGGCAATTTAGACCATTTTGCGTATAACCAGTGCAGTGAAATATCTGATATTTTATTCTCAGATCAGCGCGGCTGTGAGTCGAACCCACGAGGGTTCAATTCACCTTGGGATCTGTCATTTAACACTTCATGACGTTACCCTGCCCAATCGAGGCATTCTAAATATGTGTCTTGAACCTTCAGAACACAAGAATGAGTGAGAGACAGACCTGCTTAAAATTCATACCCATTCGTAACATCAATATCACCTCCTGTACGTATTCTCAACGTCTTCGTCTTCTGACCTCTCTTCCTCCCTCTCTCTCTTTCTCTCTTTGTGCACTGCCTACTGGCAGGTCCATGGCATATAGTGCCTCCACTCATCTCTGCAGTCCGCTTTCCTCTTCATTTCCACGTACGAGTGGATATCTAAATCATTTAACATACCTAATCTCGGCCTGCCCCTGCCTCTTATTCCTTCCATTCTACCTTCTATGACCTCTTTTAATAGACCTTAAAATATGTCCATTGCATGTATATTCATATGTCTCCATTAGAATGTGTCCTATCCAACTCTTCTTCCTATTTCTACTTCTGATATTCTTCTGACATCTTCTGATGGGTGGTCAACTAGATAGGTTTTATAACCTCTTTGATTGTCTATTGTGTGGTATTTCATGTTTGAGTGTTTTTGTAAATCTTATTTCATACTTAAAAATAATGATGTGCATTTATAATGATGATGACGATGATTGACTTACACGTAGCTGTACAATATATCTTATATTTAGCTCTACACACTGATCTATTTATACGTTAAAATAACTCAGTTTGTAGAAGGTCAGACGGGGGAATGTTCCAGAATCAATTCAAATATATGAAAGTTCAGATGGAGGCAACTAATTAAGCCGCTTAAAATTAAAATGCCATCTCGTATTTGGTCTCTGTTAAATTTACTGAGAAACCTTCGCGATGTTTAAAATTACTTTCGTTTGGTTTGACAGATTAATTCCATCTCAAGGAATCGCATCTTTTGTTGATAATCTCAATGCAGATCAACTTTAAAATAGAATTAAATAGACAACTATTACAATTGATGTAAGTTTGACATTTTAAAAGGTTTTGGTGGTGGATAGAAGTGGGGCAAAATAACTGAGCGTTTTGGTAGTTAGGTAAAAATTAGTGTCTTTGACAATTAAAATACAATACAATACAATACATTACAATAAAATACAATAAAATACAATACAATGCAATGTAAAGCATTGCATTACATGAACACGAGGATATTAATATTATTATTATTATTATTATTATTATTATTATTACTATTATTATTATTATTATTATTATTATTATTATTATTATTTTCTTCTTTTAATTTTAATTTTTATTATTATTACTATTATTATTACTATCATCATCGTCATCAACATCGCATATATTGTAACTATTGTTATTATCATCATCATCATCATAACTATTCATTAAATTAGTTCGCAGATTATCTCTTTTCTCTTATCAGATTATCTCTTTTCTCTTATCAGATTATCTCTTTTCTCTTATCAGATTATCTCCTCAACCCATATCTTTTGCAGATTGGTCTGGGTGAATTCATCTACAGTGATGTGTGCTGTTTGGGACGTCCTTGACATTATCCTTGGATGAGGAAACGGACGTTAAACCTTTATTTTTATTTTTTCAAATTCTCATATCGTCTATTCGACACAACTACTCGGGACAATTTCTCTCATTCCACCGGAGTTATGGGCGGATCCAGGAAACTATTCTCGGACTACATCTTCATCCATCATCCGAGTCCGCAAATGAATCATCGTGTCGCCATTAGCTTCACGCCTTCAATAACTTTCAATCAATTCGGCCATTTGACTTCTCACTAAGAAATCACCCGCCCAGTTTTTCTTCTCATTTTTTTGATAGGTTTGGGGAGCAATGAGTGTGGTTAGGAATTGAATATTTAATATTTAGTGTTTAGTGTTTAGTGTTTAGTTTTTACTGTTTGATATTTAGCGTTTAGTGTTTAATGTTGAGTGTTTACTGTTTAGTGTTTACTGTTTAGTGTTTACTGTTTAATATATAATGTTTAGAGTTTAGTATTTATTGTTTAATATTTAATTTTAATTATTTAATGCTTAATTTTAACGTTTAGTATATAATTTAAATTGTTGTGCGTTTACTGTTTACTCTATCGAGTTTAATGTTTAATATTTTATAATGTTTAACTTTTAAAGTTGTATGTTTAATGTTTACTGTTTACTGTTTACCCTTGGCTCTTTAATGTTTTATCTATAGAATTTACTACTGTTTAGTGTTGAAATTGCAATTTGTACTGTGCTATGGCCGGTAGCTTAAGATCTTCGGGACTGCTTTACAGGTTCCTTACAGGTTACTGTCAATCCATTTCACGGTCAATCATGTCTTTGCAATTGACAGCATCCATCGGTATCAAGCTCCGATACACGATTATCCTCCCAAGAAGATAATTAAGGTTCTAAAATAATTGTTAAATAATTATTAAAAAATTAATATAGAATTAGAAAATAATTATGCTATATATAAGGTTTACACAGCATAATCATTTGTTGGTATACCTGAGAGTTGAACCCAGGCCATTTGCATCGTAGTCGAACACTCTAACCGTTACGCCATAACCCCTTCCCAATTGCTTTGTTGGAACGTGAGAATGGCAATCGTCACAGTTAATATCGCCCTGTCAACACAACATAAAGAAAGCTCCCCATACATAATGCAATGACTCCCGCTCTGTATTTTTCGCTGCTTATCTCAATTTCTTTATAATTTCCTAATTCTCGTTTCTTAACTAAAATGTCTTCTTGATTTGATTTATTTTCTTTTTGTCTCTCTTTCTATATCTCATTATCTCCCTCATTTTCTCTCTTAACCTCTCATTATCTCCCTCATTTTCTCTCTTAACCTCTCACATGCTCCCTCCTTTTCTCTCTTAACCTCTCACTTTCTCCCTCTCTTTATCTCTTAACCTCTCATTATCTCCCTCATTTTCTCTCTTAACCTCTCACTTTGTCCCTCCTTTTCTCTCTTAACCTCTCACTTTCTCCCTCCTTTTCTCTCTCAACCTCTCACTTTCTCCCTCCTTTTCTCTCTT
Source organism: Enchytraeus crypticus (assembly GCA_905160935.1). Lineage (NCBI taxonomy): Eukaryota > Metazoa > Annelida > Clitellata > Enchytraeida > Enchytraeidae > Enchytraeus > Enchytraeus crypticus. Next base: position 440,774 of record CAJHZI010000832.1, on the reverse strand, counting down.
AACCTCTCACTTTCTCCCTCCCTTTCTCTCTTAACCTCTCACTTTCTCCCTCCCTTTCTCTCTTAACCTCTCACTTTCTCCCTCCTTTTCTCAATATATTATAATTATTATGAAAATTATTGATGATACAGAATTGTTTTCTCGGGGAATTTGGCCCAGTTCATTAAATGTTAGTCGAAGCTGAGAAATGCATAGTAGGTCCAACCCGTCATAAGCAGAATCACCCAAGAAAATTGGTGTAGGCCTATAAAGAGGAATTTTAGATGACAAAAGGATTCACTCGTATGTGGACATGAGAAGGAAATCGGAAGATAAAGATGAGAGGAAACGTTAGGCCTATATACCATGGACCTGCCAGTACGCAGTGCACTGAGAGAGAACGATGAACATTATTGATGACCTCTAGTGGTGATAGAAAGCTATAGATTTTGATAATCGAAATTTTATTTCGGGTCACTGACAATATGGATTTAACATCAAGGCCAGAAGCCCGAATACGGGAGTGCTTAAGAGTCGATTGCTGATACCATTCTTCGGTAGGAGATGGTTGTTGCACAGTAGATATCAGATTTTATCATAATTTATTAAACCATTTCCAGCGAACAAAAGGTGGTATGTTTGTTAGATTTTTAAATTATTGTTTCAACAATAACTTCAATTGAAATTAGTCACCATCATCATCTTCCCTTTAATCCCAGTTTAACAAGGGTCGGCATACGAATGGACCTTATCCACTCCTTTTTGTCCCATATCATACCAAAATCTCTTCCATTCGTTTTAGAAAATTTTGTGGCAATTTCTGGAGCCTAGGCGCTCACCAACCGAATGCCCTTTATGACGTTGGTTTGGATCTTTGTGCTTTAGTCGCCTTCTACGACTCGTGAAGTCACCGGTTGCTTTAGTCTTCAACAATCCGGACACAACACGGGTTCTAAGGAAATTAATAGATTAAACATAATTGACTCACGTTTTATACCAAATTCAATTGATAGAATTTAATTGACTCCTAACTTAAACAGAAATTAATTAAAAAACTATATAAAATATATAAATAAAATAATAAAATAAAATGTTGAAATAAAAATATATCAGGAAATACAGTTTCCTGATAAATATCCTATATACCTTCCCCAAAATTCCAAATCAAATGATAGCCTGAGTATGACTAAAGCTATTAGCCAATATGGTAAAATTCGAGCCCCTACACAACTCTATTACTCTGTCACGTACTGGCCCCTAATTTATCTACTCCAGCCCAGACAGTGCGATTGGCCCCTTGGTCACGTGATAGCTTCATTCGCCAATCAATCAACTGCTAACCGTCGAATATCAATCATATACCGTTACAGATTGCTAACGTTTCGTGATTTTAACACCCTTTTTAGCGCCAGTTTCACAATCACAAGTGACGGATCATATAAATATAGCCGAGAACGGAATAGTGCTTAAAATCATAACCATCAATATATTCTATTTAATCCCAGTTTAAATATAATATAGCTGAGGAAAGTAAAGACCTTCTCCAGACCACTCTCATCCTCATCCCTTACAATTCAGTTCCTTTAAAAATTCCCATTGCTTTTAGAAAAGTTCGTAGCAATTTCTGGAACAACCGGATGACATTATATACCAAATGTAATAGAAATGTTAAGGCAACTACTACGTATTAGTATATTATAAGTAATAGTTAGATTGGCAGTTATTGGAGGGAGAAGGTTAGAGATACTTAAAATTAGTGTCAGCATAATGAATCATAGATCGATGGAGTACTCTATATAATTTATAGCATTTAATAGAGGAATTAAGCGCTAGTGGAACAGAGTTACTCTGCGCCCCCCCGTCTAACAGTACTATAATTATATACTAATATATGTACATATATATATATATATATATATATATATATATACAGTATATATATATTATATATATAAAAGTATATATATATATATATATATATAGAGAGAGAGAGAGAGAGAGATAACTGGAGAGGGAGATCTGTAATCATCAAAAGCTGTAACTCCTCTTAATCGAAACGGATATAGGAAAGAAGGAAAGAAGGCGTGACTGCTGTAAAGTCTTTACCATCTTGTCAGAGGATGAAACCTGATCATCTTCTGTCTGTCATCTCAGCCCGTCCTCTGGGATCAGAACAGCACGTTCTTCTCCAGGTCTCTATCTATGTATATGATGTATCTATATATATATATATATATATATATATATATATATATATATATATATATATATATATATACATATATATATGTAAAATATATATATAATATATATATATTACATTATGTAGATTATTTATATACAGTAATATATATATATATATATATAATATATATATATACACCACACACAACACATATATATATGTATATATATATATATACATTATATAATTAAATAAATATTATATAATTATATTATAAATTATATATATATTACATTATGTATTATATATATAATATATAAATAAAATACAAAAAAAATTCCCAATGTATTTCATTGTCACCCTAATATATATATATATATATATATATATATATATATATATATATATATTAGGGTGACAATGAAATACATTGGGAATTTTTTTTGTATTTTTATCACTCACACCCTCTTAGTTTGTTCATTTTGGTACAAATGAGTAATTAAAAAATTTGGATGGTTTTGTTTGATATTTAGAGGTTGCACAAGACCGCTGAAGTTTTCATATATTACCGAGCTAATGCGGCGTTTTACATAGTATTCAAAGTTTATTCGTTATTTATTGAATAAATTAAAATTCAATTAAGATACATAGAGATTAAGTTTAACAAAAATTGCAACTATCTATTGACTTAATTTTTTGTATATTTGCTCATGTTGTTTACTTAAGTAGTCTCAATCAAAGGTCAACTATACAGATTTTCAGTGTTTTTAAGATTGTTGCTGCGAGATGGCTAGTTGCAAAATTAAAACAAAGAAAAAAGACAGAGGTATTTGGTTGGTGGGTAGTACAATGCTGGAAATTACAGGATCAAAGCTCCCTTAAAATAAACAGGTTTTACAGTATTTCTTTCATCATCTTAATAAGCATAAGAGAACAACTCAAGACAGTGTAACCAACGCTGCGGGAGAAATTTGTGTCTTTTGGGAGAAAGCAAAGATGCAAACCATACAAGAAAGTCATATTGTAAATAAAATAAAACACATTGCATGTGGCAGGGACTCAAAAGTGCTACACGCAGAACCGATGTGCAGCAAGGTAAGGAAGACAGGTTTGCTCAAACCTTTGATGATCGTTTTGATGTTTCACACGCAGACGCTTTGACTTTGATAAAGATTGAAGAATATAGACAGTTTCTGCTTGCTCAAAGGGAGAAGGGGAGAAGGGGCTGCTTGGGGCCAGTGTTCACTAAAATGGCTAAACAAGAAGTCCGTCGTCTGTAAAGAGATGCCTTTACTTCAAGCGAGACAGAGAAACGAAGAAAATCGATCTAGAATTGAGTCCCAATCAGTTCAACAGAGTAGCAGCAGCAGCATCTAGGAAATGAATCAAGGTGGCAGCTCTGATGAAGTTGTGTTTGGCTTATCGATTTTGTTGGACTTAGAGATTTGCAGACTTTTGGACTTCCATTAATAGGCACAAGTTTGAAAGCGGAGTAGCCGATCGTCATATCGCTGCCGAGTTAGAATCGGACAAGAACGATCTTCTAGCATTCATATCGTGGCAACTGTCACAGTTGCAACCGCGTGATGACTATAGAGAGCTTCTTCAGCTGTCTTAACTCTTTCTTGGAGCTGCAAGTTTGGAAGATGTCACAATTCATCAACCTGGTGCTGTACATCAGGCAAGGTGGATGGTCAAGCTGACATACACTCTGAAAATTTTTCTCTTCCGATCTCAGTTTAAACAGACAGAGCGAGTGCTCGTAGGACTCCATCGATTCAACGTTTTTGTGCTCAAGGTGTATTTGAAAGCATGGTTTACCTGCCAATGTCCAACATCAGCTCCACGCAACGACCTGTCTCTGCTCAGAAACAAAAAGACATACCAGACCTTGGATGAATCTGTTGCATCGGCAGCAATGAAGAGTTTCTCCAACCATCTGTGGTATCTAAGTGAGACTCTGATTGGATTGGCTTTTTTGATGCAGATGTTACCGTTGATGAAAAAGCTGACATGATAAGAGCGCTTGAAAGCGATGATTCGAGGGACTTTCTACCACGCACGATTATTGTTGAAGATAAAACAACCTAGAAAAAAACTACAAAGAAAAAACTATCTGATTTCGTAACTAGGATTACTAGGAAGCTGTTCATAGCTCTAGATGTGGATCAGGATTTTCTAGAAAAAGACCCAAGTACATGGGACACTAATGAACAATAGATTAAAGCTTGGAGAAAGGCAGGTCTACTAAAGGTCGTGAATGACGCTGCTGAGCGCGGCGTTGCGCTTTGTCAATCGTTCAAAGGAGTGCTTACTACTCAAGAAGAACAGAAACAGTTCCCTTTACTGTTTGTGGAGAATCAGAGATTGTATTATCCTGACTCAAACAAGTCAACGGTCTTCAAGAAAACTTTTAAAAATTATTGACAGTGTTTTCATTAAGTAGGTCACATATCATATATAATATTTGAGTCTGTTGTCTGTTGTTCTCTAAATATAAATTTATTCTCATAAATTTTTTACATAACTTTTGGAGAGAAATGAATATATTTACAGGGTGTGAGCATTAAAAATAAAACTTTAGTTTTTATTGTCACCCTAATATATATATATATATATATATATATATATAAAACATAACTTTCACTAGACTCGGTAAAATTGGTCATTGGTCATTTCATGTGTACATGTATTTCAAGTCATGTGAATATCTGTCAGCTCGCTAAATTTATATGTAAATATATGTATATATATATATATATATATATATATATATATATATATATATATATATATATATATATATATATATATATAATATATCCCGTGTTGTGTCCGGATAGTTTAAATAATAGGCCAACCGGTGACTACACGTGTCGTAGAAGGCTACTAAATTACTAAGAGCCAAACTAACTTCAGAAAGGACATTCTGTTTGTGAGAACCTAGGTCCCAGAAATTGCCAAAAATTTTCTGTAACGAATTGAAGAGATTTTTTGTGTTGTGTGGGACAAAGAGGAATGAAGAATGTCCATTCGTATCTCGATCCTAGTTTTACTGGGATTAAAGGGACGATAGATGATGATGCTATAATAATAATAATAGAAGTTTATCGTCTGTTTCCTCGTTCAGTGATGATATCAGTGACGCACACACACACACACACACACACACACACAAATATATATATATATATATATATATATATATATATATATATATATATATATAATATATACCTGAATGAAAGCAAATATATTTGTCCTTTGCTAGGTCATTGGAGAGCGTTATTGTTCCCGGTGCTGCAGTCAAAAGTGTTGTTAGAAGCAGCACTGTCGCTCAATATTGACACTGTCAGAGTTTCTTATGTTTATCTCGTCTCAAAGTCAGAATCCTACTTCATCCCCTGATCTCCGTTACAAGCCTCAATGAACGTTTGTCAGTCAAACCTAATCCACCATTCTTGCGAGTGCCAGTAACCTCTCCAGCTCAAGAAACCTGCCATATGACTCCGCTTTTACTAAAAGTCAAGTGTGAGATGTGGGATTTGAGGTTATTGATACGAAGGCAAGTCCTGTATTGAGGCGAGAACTGGATATGCACCTTATTGTATCCACTGGAATGGGGGAAGGAAGGTCTAAGAGGTCATAGAAGGTAGAATGGCAGGAAAAAGAGGCAGGCGAGGCAGGCTGAGATTAGGTATGTTAGATGATTTAAAGACCTACGCATATGTGGAAATGAAGAGGAAAGCGGAAGACAGAGAAGAGTGGAGGCGTTATATACTATGGACCTGCCAGTAGGCAGTGCACTAAAAGAGAGAGATTATTCAGATAATGTTTCGTAGTCTGTCAAAAGTTATAGATAAATGTAAAGATTTAAATGATAAATTAATCAATAAATAAAACGAATAAAGAAAGATATAGAAATAACTACATGTAACTAGATGTGCATGTTGATATCATCTACTAGATGATGATTTATTAAAACAACTACAAATTTAAGAGAAAAAATGTTAAAATTCCACAAATTCGACTTTTTCAGTTTTCTGTTGATTAGCAAATTATAGTTAGCCTGTAGTTAAGAGCAATGCTTGCTTCATTCAGTTATTCATTCATTCATACATTCATTCATTCACTCAAGCACTCACGCACTCATTCTTTTTTTTAGCCTTTATATTTTAAATTTTTTAAATATACTTTTTCTAAATTTTTGCCTTTTCATAAATTTTCTTTTGGATGGCCGAAAGGACAGTACACTCGCCTGTTACACAGAAGGCGAACGCATCGAATCTCAGCCAAACCGTCAAAATTGACTTCAATTGTACCACGGAAACCGACGTTAAACTTAGCTTCACTTAGTTTTAGATGCTAGGAATTTCTGATAGATCGGGGATGGATCGGGCTAAGAAAACGTTTTCCTCTTCCACCTCGATGTTCCATCTTTCCACTCGTTTCTATTCCAGCCGGACTACACTACAACATCTGCTCATAGTCCTATTAACATCCTGAACAACTCATTCGTGGCTTCCTTTAGGCCAGTCTCAGAGTATATGGAATGCATACTGTTAAAAAAGGAAACTTTAGTCAATCAATTTGCAATGTCGCCTTGTCGATTGTTGAAAAGTTAACTTTAAACCAAATACCTTAAACAAATGTTATGCTACATTTGTAATTATATAAATATATAATAAGTAGCTACATTTATAATTGTGGAATAATAACATAACAATAACATATAATAATGATATAGCATACTGTATTATACTATTACATCCTCATCATCATCTACCCTTTAATCCCAGTTTAACTGGGTCAGGATTAGACACTTTTTTAGAAATTTCTGGATCCCGATCGTTCACCAACCGAATGCCCTTTCTGACGTTAGTTTTGATCGCAGTGCTTTGTCGCCTTCTACGACACGTGCGGTTCACGATTAGTCTGGCCTTCAGCAAAACGGACAAACCAGAGTAAATTTTTATAATGCTATTATTTAATAAATATATTAAATAACATATCTTAAAATTAGTATTATATTGTATTACAGCGAAACAACATGCATAATGTTATTCATCGTTTTATTAATACTTGTTAGACAGCTTCGATCCATTATCAATTTTTTCATATTAACTGGCTGGAGCCAGTGACGATGTCGGTAAGATATTCTACCGCGGATCAATATTCGCGGGGTTCAAATCCTGAGTTCTCCCGTCACTCTCAAAGCTTTCGAGTCAGGAAACTGACACTAACATTATCTTGTAGCTTTTTATTAACCATTTCTATTTTTATCCAACTTTAGCAACTGTAACATCGGTAACTTAAAGGAAGCCACATTTTGGGAGATCACTTGAGCTTGAAATAGAAGTGAGTGCCAGCCAATCAACGGTCTGTCGGTCTCATTTCCCTGTCAATCGACCTTTCCAGTTCAACACCTTTCCATATTCCGTCTCCATTCCTCCTTCCCATCCCATCCGACCTTCCGTATCATCCATCCGGAGTTTATTTCCTGAACTAAATGACCTGTCTTTAATTTCAAAGTTTCCATGTCTATAGGTAGGCATCTTTTACTACGGCTTTGATGTCACAATTATTTTGTAGAAATATAATGCCTTGGGCCTGCAGAGCAATGCTCCTCAGGGTAGGAACTTATTTTTCAGTTGTGCTGAACTTTGATGGTGGAATTGCTACTTTAAATTGCTGCTTCCCTTTCTATATTATAAATGTTCACAAATATTACGATTACTATTTATATTTTAATATAGATGATGAGAAGTGTTGGAAGGGAAAATGAAATGGTGATTAGGTTAGAGAGAGGCAGACCACAGCTGACGTGGGATGCCGTAATTAAGAGAGATATGAAAAATAGATGATTAACAGATGGAATAAACAGTAATTTACTTAGCGTATGCAGTAATCCAAGTAGTTGCTTCACTTGTAAGGCAGCTTAATGTAGACAGACCACCCGGCAGACTCGTAAAGGACATGTCTGGATAACTCAGAATGTATAACAATAAAGGTTTAACGTCCGTTTTCTCATACAATAATGATGTCAGGGAAGTCCCACATCACATGTCACTACAAAACGATTTGCCGCAAACGATCTGAAAAAGCACGTGCTGAAGAGAAAGAAAAAGATCCTAAACGGTGCCGGGCCGGTGATAAACAAACAGTCAGTCAAGTTGAAAAATCTATGGTGGGAAGAAATATGTTTTCAACCAACAACGGAAAGTTGAAGTAGAAGAGTAGAGTGTCACAGTGGTTTACAGATTCAGTACATACTTTTATGAAACACTAGAAAAAATTAGAGCCAAAGTTACAGGTACCTATATATAGTTCAGTTTAAGCTCTAATATTAATTAAATAAATTTTATATTTAAAAGTATGTGGGGTTATGGCGAAAAGCAGTTGTTCTGCGAAATCGATACATGGAGACTATACAATTGCTTATCCGAAAATGATGTCAGGAAAATTTCTCAAAAATATCTTTACTACCATCTTTAATTTTACTTTGCATCCTAGATAAACATATACCTTGGCACACCGGATCAAATTATGTCTCTAAAGTTAAATAAAGCAAAGTTTAACTTCTGTCTTATATCACAAGGGATGCAATCTGTTACTGGCTGGGATTCGAACTGACGGCCTCCTTCTTCTGTAAGGAAGATGTGTATAACCTTCCCTGACGGCTGTTGTTCATGTTTGCACGAACTCTCTGATGCTTTTTCTATTCTTATTTTTCTTTTGTTTCTATATTTTTGGTTTGGTGTCAGTGGATTTGGTGTTTTAGAGTTTGATCTATAATAATAAATATATCTCTCACTTCTCTGACAAGTGCGCTATCCATTCGGCCATCAAACTGGTGCAAACAACAACAACAACGACCTCATTAGAGTAGGCATACTATTGACTATGACAACATAGAGCATAACGTGATACTCCACTGTACCCCTCCCCCAAACCTTTCCCCTCCTGGACCTGTTTGATTCCATTGGTTCAGCTGAGCTGGACTGAAACCCGGCGCAATCCTGTCCCGGATCGGATGGTTTAGAAATCTATCTGCAGGTCTTTGGCGGGATAATCGAGGTTGAAGGGGTCCTATAAGCGTCCTTATCCGGGATTAACTCGGTCATCTGGCGGGCTATCAGGACTGATGAGAGAGATCAGCGTCACGTGATCGCCAAGAAAACAGCGTCCTGGTGACGTAACAAAGTCATGCTGGTCACAGCAGTGCGGAAATGTGGAGCCGTCCAATAGACTAAATGAATTGTTATGATTTGATTGTGTGAAGTGTGAAAAATCAGGTGGGAAGTACCTGAAAAGCATTGTCTGAAGATAAAAAGCTTGAAAAGGTCATGTTAAAGTCAGTTTCCTCACTCGAAAGCGATGTCAGTGATGGGTGTTCCTGAGGTGATTTAACTGAGAAATGAGAGGTCCTGAGGTGATTTAACTCTCGTCGGTTCGAATCCCAGTCGCGCTGATCTGAGAGTAAAATCGCTGACAATCACAGAACTGGTTACAAGGACAAAAGCAAAAATTGTCAAACAGTTTAAAAGTGTAAAAGCTAAAGAAAGCTGATGTTAACGTCAGTTTCTTCGCTCGAAAGCGATGTCAGTGACGGGTGAGCCCAGGGTTTGAAGCCAGCACATACTGAACCGCGGTCGAATATTTTACCCACATCGACACTGGCTCCAGCCGATTTGAATTTTAACCTATAAGTACTCAGTCGATTATCTAGGAAGTCTATCAGTCCTGTGAATGTCCGATCTTTACTTTCTGATCAGCTTTACCGTGATGTGAACCCAGGACCTCAGAAACAGCCGTTTTAAATTTCATGACGGTACCTCAAGCACTTAAACTCCGCTATTGAGAAATCCAATTTTGTATCTATAAAAAATACTTTTATATGTAGCTCAAAATCTAGCACAAATTTTAAAAAATACTTTAGTTTTGAAAGGCTACGTTAACCTCGCTTATAATTATATATTTTTTAGTTTGTTTTCACTGCATACACATTTGGATGAGTCTCAAATAAGGAAATGAGTGATGATATGATGTAGGACAGAGAGGATTTGAGACAGTCTATTCGTATCCCGACTCTAGTTAAACTGGGATTCAAGGGAAGATGAAGATGATGATGATGATGATGATTGCATACACATTGTCCCAATTCGACAAAACAGCCATTGGTCGGCACCATTGTTCCACTCAGCGCTCTGACTAGCATAATTTAAGAACGGTGTTGGACCGAAACTCATATGACAATCTGAAGCCTAGGTGTAAAACGGAGCTTCTAAAACCTTTCAGACAGGCATTATCAGACGATATTGGTTCTCCGTCAAACAAATGCTCCTTTAAACGAAGAAAGTCGCCAATAATCGAATATTGAGTTATAGAAGAAAATGTCTGGACTATTACAAAATTTCATAGAAAGGTCTCAAGTGTATACAAGCTGCGACACGAATAGATGAATATAATTTCAATAGGAAGAAGTATGAAGTTTTCTTTTTTAAATTTGAAAAATATATCTTCTGAGGTGGTTTCTAAATTGTCTAACTCAGCTATTGCTTTTCAACTTTTAAGACGCTCAGTTTACGATATTTTACGACATATGCAGTTTAGTATCCTTCTACTTAAAGTATACTTATATTTAAAAAATTGTCTTGTAGTATACTTCTACTTATAATATCCTTGTACTTATACTTATAGTATACTTATACTTATAGTATTCTTATACTTATAGTATACTTATACTTATAGTATACTTATACTTATAATATCCTTGTACTTATACTTATAGTATACTTATACTTATAATATCCTTGTACTTATACTTATAGTATACTTATACTTATAGTATACTTATACTTATAATATCCTTGTACTTATACTTATAGTATACTTATACCTATAATATCCTTGTACTTATACTTATAGTATACTTATACTTATAATATCCTTGTACTTATACTTATAATATACTTATACTTATAGTATACTTATACTTATAGTATACTTATACTTATAGTATACTTATACTTATAGTATACTTATACTTATAGTATACTTATACTTATAGTATACTTATAGTATTTAAAGTATACTTAGCAGGCTTTTTCCGACGACAACGCTAGCCATAACAGCATCACACTGTCTGAAAGAGAGAAAATATCACTATTTGAAAAATCCAAGCGAGAATTTATTGAATTATTCAAATCACCAACCCAGCGAATGTTAGAGATTTGATTCAACTGCTAAATCTAAGGCCAAATTTAACGTCAGTGTCCTGCTCGGTAGCATATCAGTGATGGGAATAGCACTGGATTTGAATCTTGTACCTACTGATCCGCTGTTGAACAACTTGCAATCATGCCACCGGCTCAGCCCAATCATATTCTCAGATCAACTGTATCAGGAATTGCTTCACGGACTTCAGGAACAGCCATTTTATATTTCTTGACGCATTCATGCATTGCACTATTTATATATTCTTATAGAAAGCTATTAAAGCTGGTAAATCTAATGTTAACGTCAATTTCCTCACTCGAAAGCTATGTTAGTGACGGGCGAGCCCAGTATTTGAACCCTGCACATACAGAAGTACATACACTGTGCATATAGATATAACGTAACATAACGATTAGAATGGCACCGTCATCAATGACAACAGCGAGCACTATTGAATATAGATATAGATACACACTGGCTGGAGTCAGTGATGATGTCGGTAAGATATTTAACCGCGGATCAGTATGTGCGGGGTTCAAACCCTGGGCTCGCCGGTCACTGACAACGCTTTCGAGTGAGGAAACTGACATTAACATTAGCTTTAGCTTGACGTATATAGGTATATGCTAACAAAGGCAGACATACATATGTTCACAGGGAGAGGCAAACCCAACTGATACTCTGCTGAAAATTGCCATCACATAAAATAGTGTGACTTCCATAAACACGCAACGGATTGAAGCAAAATGGAATCCTCTTCACTGCAGTTTAGAAGGATGATACTATTTCATAGAATATAATTTTCTACTTTCTAGTCGCATTCTTTCTCTCTCTCTCCCTTTCTTTCTCGCTTTCTCTCTCTCTCTCTCTCGTTAATTTTCTCTTACCCTCTCTCTATATATCGTTCTCTTATTTGTTCATTCATGCATTCAATTTTTCTTTCTTTCTTTCTTTTTTTCTTTCTTTCCTTCTTATTTTCTACTCTCTGTATTCCTACATTTAGCAATGGTTGTCGTTTAGTATAGACCTACTAGTTCTATATTTTCTATATTCTATATTCTAGCGGTTATTTATTTAAATGCGCAAATTTCTATATCTTCTCTTCTTTGTTTCAGTATTTCTTTGTCAGTTTGTTTGTTTCTATTTTATGTAATTATATGTATATATATATTTTTTGTTTATTCTTTATTTATTTATTATATATCTTACTTTCATTTTTTCATTCTTTATTCTCTCTCTATCTCTATCTCTATGTCTCTCTTTCTCTCTCTCTCTCTCTCTCTCTATCTCTATCTCTATGTATCTCTTTTTCTCTCTCTCTCTCTCTCTCTCTCTCTATCTCTATCTCTATGTAATGTATCTCTTTCTCTCTCTCTCTCTCTCTCTATCTCTATCTCTATCTCTTTATTTCTCTCCCACTTTCGCTCAATCTCTCAATCTCTCTCTCTCTCTCTCTCTCTCTCTCTCAGTGTACATGTACTTCCTATTTTAGGTCCATAACACATAGGATTTACACACATTCATAATTTCATATTCTCATTCCAGATCAACGTGGAAATGACTTATTAAATCTACATGTAGTATTCAAATGTCTTATGCTTAGTTATTTAAGCCAATATTTTAATTAAATTTCTTCAGTTGAAAATTAGTATTAATTGAATTATTTAGCTTGTAATGGAATGTCGGTCGATTTCTAAATTCATCTTAACTTTTCAGAAAGAAAATATAATTTAAATTTAAAAATTTTACAAATATCGTTATGACCTTTGCAATTACTAACCAATGGTATGCTCTAGTCAACATATTACATCTAAATGTAGTAATATTTGTTCAATAATTATATGATAAGTCGAGAGTTATACATGTAGTTTATACAACTGGTGGCATTTTGACGATTTAAGATTTTAGACGTTAGAAGATTTTTAATTTTGTCATACTACTCCAGATGTTGTATTGCATAATTGTAATATTTAGAATACTTTAGTATTTAGATACAATATTTATTTATATAAGTACAGTGTATTATGTACTAGTTCGCTATCTTTCTTAATTTTGGCTGGTCGATGTGGCGATGTCGGTAAGATATTCTACCGTGGGTCAGTATGTGCAGGGTTAAAATCCTGTGCTCTCCCGTCACTGACATCGCTTTCGCGTGAGGAAACTGACGTTAGCATTAGCTTTAACTTTTCTTAAAATATAATATTTCAAGGTACCCAAATGGGACTACTAGGCCTATATCGATGCATGCAAATTATTTCCTTGTTTTTTCCAATTATCCTTAGTATAGTTGTAATAGTCCTTAATAAAAGTTGTACTTTTCCAATAGTTGCTTACTATTTATCATATTTTCTGATTCAATTTTTTTTGTTTAAACAAAACAGATTTAGGCACAGCACGTGCGATTATCCCAACCCCCACCCCCTCCGAGCCCCTATCAATCACCCCCTCTCACCGCACCACCAGTGAAATAATAATCAGCCACGAGCGATATTATTGCGTGATACTCTGCCTCTTCACTGTCACTCAATAAAGAACGGCTGAGAGTTTTTTCTGGATGCCACAATTAAGTGGTGGAGTACAAATGAGCGGATGTGTCCCAGTGAGAGGTCCTGGTGTATTTGGGAGAGTCCCGTGAGTATCACCAGAAGTGGATTTACCGTGAGTTACGAAATCAATTCCCCGTGGTGCTATCCAATCGAGACCTGGTGTTAAACTTGGTTTTAGCTTCGATTTTGTTTGGTTTACTCATGAACAATTACAATATGACCAGTATATTATATTTAGATTATATGGCATATTGCAATTTATTCTAGAATAAAATTTTTTCACCTATCTAGCTACCGTTTACTCTATTCTCTCACTGAGGTGAAAATTGACTGAAAAGTGTCATATAATTTCTGAAATATTCCATAGTTATAACATTGTAGAAATATTCTACAATATCATAGTGTTATGCTATAGCTTAGAAAAAACTGTCTTCAAAATCGGTTATAAAAATTTCCCCAGACAATTCACGTTTCGTTGAAACCTAGCGAAACCCCGGTGTGCATAAGTGCGTGTATATTGTGGGCCCGTCTGAAAGCTCTAATGATGAACTTGAACAAGAGCGTTGCACATTATATTTGCTGCACTGTGTACCTATCCGCAGATAACGAGGGCGTTCATTTATCATCATTTTCCATCACGAAACGTTACAACAAGATAAGACCATTTAGCGCTCTACACGCTGTAGCTATTGTATAGGGGAACAGAGGGTGAGTGCATTTCGAAATGTCTCGATCGGTTTGAATGAATTTGAAGACTGCTGCTTGAAGATTGTAATTATAAAATTGAAGACAGAATATTTTTACGTCAGGGAGACGCCCTGACATAGTCCTATGGCGAGGAATCGGACGTTAAATTTGCTTTGATTGATTGATTAATTTCTCGAAAGAGGAGCCATGGAAAAGGGGCAGGGGCTTTGTTTTTCCCCACCCACTTAGTATATTTAAAAGGCTCTGGTGTTATTTGTGAGTAAATTACTTAATGGGACTTAGAAAAGGAAAACAACGAAAAACATCAAGAGTTACAGCACAACAGCAACAACAATAGTAAAAACAATGACTCTGCAAATAAAATCTCAACAACAACAACAGCAACAATAGCAAAAACAACAAGAACAACGACAATTACAAAAACAAAACAACACCAACAAATTTTACAAACATAACATCAACAGAAATAACAGCATAACATAACATAACATAACGGCACACTGGGTCAGGAAGCACAGATTCTTGTAGAAGCAACAGCAAATATAACAGCAGCAACAATATCAAAATTTCTACAACATCTATTTCAAAGTCAGCAACTACAGCAACATCAAATTTCATCCCTGCTACTTAAACAACAACAACACCTTCCAATAACATCAATAACTAGTTCAGCAGCAACAACAACACTATCTAATAACTTCGACAAATACTAAGCAACAACAACAACAACACCATCCAATAACATCAACAACTAGTACAACAACAACAACAGCACCTTCCAATAACATCAACAACTAGTACAACAACAACAACAGCACCTTCCAATAACATCAACAACTAGTACAGCCAGCAACAACAACAACAATATCTGTAACAAAAGTTCTATCAAAACAGGATAAGGTTGTTCTTTAATTTTTATATTTATCACTGCTAAAGTAAAACAGGCAATATAGTGAAACGATAAACCATGTTGATATCTATCACTTTTAATACCACATGTTTAAACCGTTAGGCAAATTTATTCCATTTTCCGTGTAACCAGTCCAGCGTATATCGGAGATTTTACTGTCAGATCAGCGCGGCTGGGATTCGAACCCACGAGGGTTCAATTCACCTCAGGATCAGTCATTTAAAATCTCATGACGTTACCATTACTCTATTGAGACTTTCAAATAATATAAATATAACAAATAATAATAGTACTAATATTGAGACATTCGCTATGAAGCAACAAGAAGGGCAACCTCTCTAAAGAAAAAGCTAATTTTCCTGGACACTGTCTTCACTTTACAATTATCAAATGCAAATCGTTCCGCTAATGCTGGACTTAGTCCCAGCCTCGGATCGAAGAGGCATCGCTTGAGACACCCGGAGGTTCCATGTGGGACTTGAGGGGTGGATTGGGACTCTCCTAGTTCCATCCTTCACTTCTCTTTCTAATTTAAAAAGCTATGACTATTATATAATAGAAGAATTGCATTAAAAAGGGAAGAAGAGCAGGATGGGACATATTCTATAGTGAGATAGATGGAGAAATAACTAGATTTTTTCACGAAAATCACAAATGACACTGTACACCATGCATAGAACGACGTGAAAAATTTATATACAGGCCCGAA
This sequence comes from Enchytraeus crypticus, assembly GCA_905160935.1. Lineage (NCBI taxonomy): Eukaryota > Metazoa > Annelida > Clitellata > Enchytraeida > Enchytraeidae > Enchytraeus > Enchytraeus crypticus. The sequence continues at coordinate 424,518 of CAJHZI010000832.1, read as the reverse complement.
GGCACTGACGCATGCCCACAAAGGCTATAATGAAATTAAAATCCGTTCACGTTAAAATTGAAATTAATCATTTCTAAAATAATTATAAATATAAAATTAATAGATTTTGCAAATAGTTAATTAAACGAGGTCATAAGAGGTTAGAGAGAGAGAGAGAGAGAGAGAGTGAGAGAGAGAGAGAGAGAGAGAGAGAGAGAGAGAGAGAGAGAGAGAGAGAGAGGAGAGAGAGGAGAGAGAGAGAGAGAGAGAGAGAGAGAGAGAGAGAGAGAGAGAGAGGTGAGAGAAGAGGGAGAAATAGAGAGAGAGGAAGAGAGAGATATATAGTTTGAGAGAGAGTGCGAGAGAGAGAGAGAGAGAAGAGAGAGAGAGAAGTGAGAGAGAGAAGGTGAGAGAGAGAGTTGAGAGAGAGTGGAGAGGAGAGGAGAGAGAGAGAGGGAGACCGGCGAGGAGTGAGAGAGAGAGAGAGAGTGAGAGAGAACTGTTTTATTTGAAAAATACTCTCAAATATGAGTATATAGATAGAATTACAATGTGGACAATGCAATAAAACGCCTTTGAAAAATCTAAGTAGACACTATCCATCTGATTTACACCACCTAATTATGAGGACAAATAATTTGTGTATCGATGGAGTTAACTGTTGGTGGATCTTTTGGGTAAGAAACCATACTGCTTAGTATATAATACGTTATTGGTTTATAGATGAGCGAATAGTGTGACTTTAATTATACCATCCATAAATTTGCAAATAATAGAGGTAAGACTAAAAGCACGATAATTGTTAATATCCGACCTCACTCCCTTTTTAAATATAGGAGTAATCTCTCTTAGTGCACTGCCTACTGGCTGGCCCATGGTACATAACGCCGCCATTCTTCTCTGTCTTCCGCTTTCCCCGTCATGTCCACATATGAGCGGGCCTTTAAATTATCTAACAAATCTAATCTCGGCCTGCCTCTTCCTCTATAACATTCCATTCTATCTTCTAAACCTCTTTTAATAGATTTCCCCACTTAGCCTGTGTCTTATCCAACTCTTCTTCTTATTTCTTAACACATTTATCAGCTGTCTATATAGGAGTAATAACATAACATTAAAATCTTGTTCTAATTTTATTTAAATTTAATTCAATTTCTTTCTTCTTCGTCCATGCGTCTCCCCCTCTTCTTGAATTCCTGTGAAGGACCTCTTTTAGCAGCTTAGACTCTCCCATTTCCCCAGAACTATCGTAAATCTTTCTTAATTTGAATACTAAAATTAGACAACCAGGGCTGCTCGATAGAATGGGCCTTTTTATTTCTCTGTTATCGATTTCTGTTTATTTCGTTATTTTCGTAAAATAGTTTTCGATTTGTGTACATCGTTAATTCTCTCTCTTTCTCTTGATGCACTGCCTACTGGCAGGTCCATGATACCGCTTTCCGCATCTTTAAGAGCAACTATGTTATATTTTTTAATGGCAATTATCTTGATCCAGTTGCCTAGTGGATAGAAAGTCGCATAACGTCATTATTATTTATATTTTTACATCTCATCCTGTGGTGTAGTGAACTATCATGGGTTCCATTTTCGGCGATTTGATTAAAGAGCCGGCGATCAAAGAGCCGAATCTAGAACCGCATAGTCACTTACATTATTACAACTAGTAAATTGTATTATATCGGCCGCTGCTAGTCGTAGTTTGAGTAAATAAGTCATAGGGGCCCACCTCGTCATATGCAGAATCCCTCAAGAATAATGGGACATCAAAAGATAAGAAAATGATGTTGATTAAGAGTTATATGAGGATTCAAATAAATGTGAGCATATGGAGGAAAACCGAGGAAAGGGATGAGTGGGGGCGTTGTATGTCATGGATCTGCCAGTGGGCCGTGCAGTAAGAGAGAGAGAGAGAGCTTCTAGTCTACTTGACTAAATTTAGTTCAATAGTGCTCGATGTTGTTACTGACGACAGTAACAATCCAATTGTTCTTGCTGCTATTGTTTTAGTTGTTGTGTCGTTCCTTGTAGGTTCTTTAAAATTACCCGACGTTGTCACGGACGATAATAGCGCTCCAACGGTTGTTGTTGTTGGTGTTGTTGCTGTTGGTTTTCGTTGTTTTCATTTTTTTGGTGTTTTTGTTGTTATTGTTATTGTTGTTGTAGCCTAGCTTGTATTAGCTGATAGCTGTGTTGTAGTTGTTGTTGTAGACTAGCCTGTATTAGCTGCTAGCTGTGTTGTAGTTGTTGTTGTTGTTGTTGTAGACTAGCTTGCATTAGCTGCTAGCTGTGTTGTAGTTGTTGTTGTTGTTGTTGTTGTAGACTAGCTTGCATTAGCTGCTAGCTGTGTTGTAGTTGTTGTTGTTGTTGTAGACATGTTTATATTAGCTGCACGTCAGTGTTACAGTACAGGGTGTAGCAGCAGAGATGAGCGCGTGGCTGACTCAGTTGTACCGTGTAAGGTGGTGAAGACACTGAGAGAGCCAAGACATTAAGACTTCTACCACGATTGATGCATAACATTAGCTAAGCGTCACGATTAAACAGTAGTCATTACATAAATAGCATAACGTAACACTATAATATACTAATTAATAAACTATCTTTAATACAGTATAATATATGTACTATATTTCGTTATACTGCATTAAAAGTGATGCCTTTACATAAAATGACGTTACATTAGCTAAGCGTCACGATTTAACAATAACAGCATTATATAAATAGCATAACGTATCACTATAATATAGTAATTAATATACTATCTTTAATATAGTATAATATATATATACATGTATATATATATATATATATATATATATATATATATATATATATGTATATATATATATATATTATATTACGTTTAACATGCATTACAATGGATGACAATACACAAGATGACGTCGCATTAGCTAAGAATCATGATTTAATAGTAGCAGAAGTACATAAGTAGCATAGCGCAAACCTATGATGTTACTGTATATTACGCGACAATGCATTACAAGGGTAACTTTAGATTAGAAGATTACGTAACATTATCTAAGAGTTAGTAGTTAACATTAGCAGCATTACATACATTACATAACGTAGCACTACATTATATTAAACTTAATTTAATATTGCATTTTATATGTAATGCTGTTACAGCATTACATATAAAAAATAACACTACATTATATAACATATAATTGCATTAAATACATTGCAAAACGTAGCACTGCATCAAATTAAGTAGCAGTACATGGAATAGCGTAGTTTTACACCAAATTACACAGCATATAATAATATTAAGCATTACATTAGTAACATTACATTACAATACCTAGCATTACGTAACAATAAATTAAACATATAAAATTATGTTACGTTACAATACACTAAAAAGCTGTAAAGCTCAATGATAACGTCAGTTTTCTCCCTCGAAAGCAAATAAATTACTCAACATTACATAACATGACTTAACATTAGCTATGAATTTCGAGTGATGTTTCATATCAGATAAAGGCCACTATTCAACAATAACAATATAATGCCAATATTAAATAGTATAATAATAATTACAAAAGTTTAACGTCCGTTTTTTTCATCCAGGGATGATGTCAGTGGCGTGGATATATTTCGTACTTGTATGCAGTATAAAGAAATGTTACATTTAGTTACATAATATAACATTAGCAAAACGTTACATTACTTACTATTGAAATTACATTTAATTACAGAACATCATATTACATTATGTTACATAACATAACAATAGCAAAACTTAACGTTATTTAGTATTACGTTACATTACAGAACATCATATTACATCACATTGTATTGCATAATATTATTGTGACATTAGATTTGAATTATAATTTACGCATCACGTTAGCTATCATGGATGTTATAGATTTGGCTCCATAATTCATTTCTTTTTGGAATAACTCCATTAAAGTAAGTAGCCAAATTTTTATTTTTTCACTTTAATTATTGAATGGTATGTATATTGATTTATAAAATGACACTAACTGGAACTAATGGCGATATCTGTATGACATCTGACCTAGGATCAATATGCGTGAATTCAAATCCGGGGCTTGCACGTCACTACTATCGCCTTCGAGAGATGAAAAGGACTTTAGCATCGGCTTTACAGATTAACAAGACGATTGAATGGATAACTATGACTCTAAATTCTAAATTGTGAAATAATTTAATAAAGCAAAGTGATCTGTGCATCACATGATTTCCCTGATCCATAAAAACCTTCAGATATATTAAAATCTGATTGGCAATGTTCAAGGCAACCTTTACGAAAGCTAGTGATAGAGACATGAAGAGGAAAACAGAAGCTCATGGTGAGGAACACGAAAGACAGAGAAGAGGGGAGGCGCTATATTCTATGGACCTGCCAGTAGGCAGTGCACCGAGAGAGTGCGAGAGAAGTGGATATCTATATTCATCAATCGATCAACTCACTCAATGATCAGAGCTTTGATTGATAAGATTCGTCTTAGAGGATTCGTTGCTCCGCCTTACATGAACACTGGAGCGTGAGCGATTAGCGGAGGAATGAATATTGTAGCTGGAATGAATTCTTGTAACTCAGTCCTCAGGGATTTAACCACATGCCGGTCCATCACCAATCCGGTTTTTGTGGAGAGATAGCTAGGGGAGAATATTTTTCTATTTCTTAATACATTGACAGCTGATAAATGTATTAAGAAATAGGATAGGAAGAAGAGTTGGATAGGACACATTTTAAGAGGTGAAGGTCTATTAAGAGAGGTCATAGAAGGTAGAATGGAAGGAAAAAGAGGCAGAGTCAGGCCGAGATTAGGTATTAGATGAATTGAAGACCCGCTCATATGTGGACATAAAGAGGAAGGCGGAAGACAGAGAAGAGTGGAGGCGCTATGTACCATGGACCTGCCAGTAGGCAGTGCACTAAGAGAGATTGCTAAGAGAGAATATTTAGAATAATGGGGAAATTTGAAAGAGGGGAAATCGTACGACGGACTGAAATATATCTGGGTTTTCTTGTTCGTCCCGTCAAATTTTTAAAATTTGATTTTAAGATGGGGATGATGCATTTCATCGTAACTAGTAGAGTAATTTCGATGACTATCCTGGATTGTTTAGGTTTAAAGGCTGGTAAAGCTAATGTTAACGTCAGTTTCCTCACTCGAAAGCGATGTCAGTGACGGGAGAGCCCAGGATTTTAACCTCGCACATACCGATCCGCGGTCGAATATCTTACCGACATAGCCACTGGTTCCTACCAAAAGAGAAACGTTTAGAAATTAGGATTCGGATAGTTCAGTGACGGAGTGAGAGATTGAACGGATTGACCGATTTGTACCTCGATAATCTTGGATTGACTCTTTGATTCTTCTATACGCCATGCCCTTGAAATCTAATCTATGCTACGACTTGTTTGAACCCACTCCAACCACTGACGATCAGTCATATTTTCTTTTAAACCATTAATTTCCTCTCTCCCTATCTCTTTCTCTCTGCCTTACTCTCTCTTCTCCCTATCTCTATCTTTTCTCTCTATCTATCTATCTTCCTGTCTCTCTGGCACTGCCTATTGGCTGGCAGATCCGTGGCATGTAACTCCTCCACATATTTCTATCTTCTGATTTTCTGTTCATATCAACCGATGTTATGTCTAATGTGTGGTAAAACTAGGACGAAAAGAATGGGACATAAATATGTGAGGGTGAATTTGAGTGTTGAGGGGATCAGGCACAATTTGGCTTGGACTTGTATCTCTCTATCTATCTCACACTTAGACTATCTCGCCCTCTCCCCCCCCCCCCTCTCTTTCCCTTACTCTCTCTCCCCATCTCTATATATCTCTCTCTCTCTCTCTCTCTCACTCTCTCTCTGCATCCTATCGATACATCTTTGTCCTCTAATGCCCGTATCCTCTCTTGCAGTTAGAGTATCTATGACATTTATCAGTAGAGTGGAGTGGCTCTGCTGTCATGAATCCATATCCAACGCTCAATCCATTCCAACCATTTCCACGCTCTCCTCATAACACTGTCAGCATTCCAACGATGACGAAAATTTTTAACTCACATAGTATAGAAACCATCATCCCAGGGACGTTAAAAATGGGGGGACGCGGGGGGCAACTGCCTCTAAATGAAAGGGCTGCCCTAGCTGCCCCACCCCAGTCCAAAGCATGTTGTATTGATTAATTACATGTGTTATCACTTACATAAAATAAGGTACGTATAACCCCCCAGGTTAATTTGACAGCAAATGAAAAACAATTGGCAACGCCACTGGTTTATCCGTATTCACGTTTTCTAATCACATGTTTAACAATTTGGCGTACCGGTCCTGTAATTGTCCTGGATTTTACTCTCAGATCAGCTCAATGAAATGATAAATTCAAAATCTGTTCTGACGTAGAGTAATATTGATACTACGCCATCATCTGCTCTGGAGTAATACTGTCTCTGTATCTCCCTTTCTCTCTCTCTCTCTTCTTTCTCTCTCTCTCTCTCTCTCTCTCTCGCTCTAATGTTCTGCCAAGCGGCAAATCTAAGCTACATATTCGCACTAGGTCTGCTTTTACGTCCTATAAATGCACTCTATAGATTAACAAGTTAATCCATTTATTAAAAATATGCATTAAGTAACCTTCAACTTTAGAAAGAAATGACCTCCGCAGTGGATTCCTGTTGCCTTCCTCAGGTTTTGTTTAGTCCCCTTTTGGAACAATTTCAGTTAACGATTCATCTGTTCTTCGATGTTCCAATAATTCACTACGTTATACTATAATGCAATTGTCAGGAACCTGTATATTCCTTATATGGATGAACCTGTATATTCCTTATATGGATGAACCTGTATATTCCTTATATGGATCCCTGTTTCCGGTCTTAACTGGAGACATGTTTTGACAATTGATTCATAACAGTACAGTGAGCGTCAGTTGGACATTAGATTTGCGCTAGGTAAGGTTTCTCATCTTATATACAGAATATAAGTCATCCAATTAATTGCTGACCTCGTTTATATAAAGGCTGATATAAAAGCTAATATTATCGTCAATTTTCTCACTCGAAAGCGACGCGAGTGTTGAGCGAGCCAAGATTTGAAATCCTGATTTATGTAAATTTTATTTATTAAATTTAAGATTTTAAAAATTGTATTTTCTTAAATCTAGACAATAAACTTAATACATAGATCTATAGCAAATGTTTATTTCTTTTCTAGATGTTCTTTTTTAACTAGTATATTTTGTATAAAAAAATATAATTTTAAACGATCACATTATTTGAAATATCCTTAATTTTATGTTTTATTTTTAGTCGCTGCTTTTACACTTCGCTTTTATTAATTAGAAAACCGGCATATATTAGTGCCGTCATGGCCTTTATTACCAATCACACGTAAGATTGAACTCTCTGTGTGCAATGCGCATGTGATTGTCAGAATTGTATATGATGTGATGAATAAATAAATAAATAAACTTCGTAAATATTTATCAGTGGTCGACTATCATAACGACTTTGCCACTGGCTCAGTGGCAAAGTCGTTATATAATGATTATTGTTTAATTGAAGGAAATACGACGTCAATATATCTGAAATAATATATAATAATAACATTTTCGGGGTGTTCAGCTGTGGACCACCTCCCCTCACTCGCAGCGTTGGGCAGGCTTGCTCTAGGGACAACGCCTACACCAGCGATGTGCTCTTCGTTCATCATCACGAAAACTTTTAATCATCATTGATTGATTGATTTATTTAGTAATTTAATAATAATAATAAAAATAATATTAAAATAATTAATATATATTGTAATAATAACAATAGTAATAATATCTGGATCTTTTTGAAAGATATGAAATGCTAATATATGACAGCTGGACCAAGAGATCAGTCGAGTTTAGAAAGTTGAAGTGAGTGGACTTGCATGTAGTTGAGGTGAGATGTCAAGGTGAGAGTTATGATATAGACATTAAACTCAGAAAGCTTAAAATCTAGTAAAGTGGATAATAAATCTTAGCGAGTTGAAAGAGGCAAGTTAAGATTAGAAATTTTAATATCAAATAGACGTTAAATACACGTATTTGGTAATTCAAGATATACCGTATATTCTTAATTTATGAAATGATTACAGTGATGGTCTTATATATTTTGTATTTTAATTGTTAAAATATTAAAATATTATCCTATAGTTTACTGCATGATCATTATTTTCATTCATTCCTCTTGTTTTCACGATATTAAAATGATATTTGATTATAGTTTTTATAATTAATGAAAGCAAATGTATTAGTTTACGGGTATTAGCATAATACTCATGAGTGAGGACCTTTACTTTATATAATATATTACTGTATATAATATATATAATATAATATGGATATTATATAATATCATAGGTCTTTTTAAATCTCGTTTTGTGTCCGGGCCATCGAAGAATGGACCAACCGTTAAGGGCACTTATTATAAAAGGCGTCTGAGCTAGAACTGAGGAAGGCAACTGGAAATCACCTCATAGGCTACATTTTGCTCAAGATAAGGGCTACATATGGTATAGACTTTTTTGAAAGCATTCGCTTGTTTATGCGTGGAGTGATTTTTATGTTGCGTGAAAGTAAACTCCGAATGTGAACTATGTACCATGGGCCTGTAAACTTCGCAGAACACTAGCGAGAGAGAGGGAGACAGTGAGAAAGAGAGAGAGAGAGAGAGAGAGAGAGAGAGAGAGGTAGTCTTATTGGCTTAGAACTAAGATAATAAAGAAAATACATAATATAGGAATGCAGTTTCCCATAATAGTAATACTATAATAAATGCATACAATATTATACATGTAGTAAGAATTAGTAATTATATATATATATATATATATATATATATATATATATATATATATATATATATATATATATATATATTGGATACATATGGATATATTAAAACTATACTTATAATTATAGCTATATTGTCGTCCTTGACAGCATCAAGTTCTAATCCTGAAGCCATGTGGACGTTGTTACAGTATAGAGCTAGCGTGTGTGATTACTGAGACGTTAGACATTAGGTCCCCATTCTCTCATCCGTGTTTCCGCTAGTTCTGCATTACTCAATTCCGTTATTCCGCAGCTCTCTTATGACGACATCGATCACACGTAATCAATGGCCGTTAAATAACGATCTGCGTTTTCCAAATAAATGTAAAATTTGATGTTCAATATTTTGTGCTGAAAGATAATCAATTGCAAACTATTTGTCATTGTGATAGTGTTAGGGTTTTTCGCTGGATTAAGATTTGGTTTTGAATCAGAGGAAAGGTTTAACGCTAAAAGAGGCTGAAAATGAATTCGCTACTTAATGCCTAGTGACACTATAAAACAACATTTATTAAGGTGACGCCAGCATTCATCTTTTTGAGTGCCGAGAGAAAGAGAGAGAGAGAGAGAGTGAGAAAGTGAGAGAGAGAGAGCCTCGCGATGCGTGAATCCGGCAAAACATTGAATTTATCGGCCACGTCCTTTGAGAAGAAAGATTGGCCTGATTCACTTCTGTCTGCTCGTCTATGACTTGTATGACATGCTGTAGTAGTATTGGAAGCAATGAATTGCACTGATTAATTAGTGCTCGATGTTGTCGTTGATTTGAGTGGCACTAAAATGATCAATATTTCATTATATTGAAAGCTGGTTGGTTTCAATCGATCAACGGCAATCTTAAATGTGAAGCATTGATATCTCTCAATCAATTTAATCGAGACAGTGTTATAGATTCTCTATCTCTTTTCTTTAACTCGTTTCAGTATGTTTCACACTCACACTCCCTCTATATATATATATCTCTCTCTCTAATTCTTTATCTCATTCACTCTCTCTCTCTCTCTCATTCACTCTCTCTTCTTCTTCTTCAGTGCACTGCCAAGTGGCAGGTTCAAGGTACATATTCAAATTAAAATATGCTTTCTCGCTCCATAAGAGCACTCCTTAGATCAACAAGTCAATCCCTTCACAAAGTCTTTGCCTTATCCATACCTTATGTAACCTATACCTTGGGAAAATATGGCTTCTGAGGTGGTTTCCCGTTGTCTTCCTCAGTTTGGTGAATTAATTACCATTAATTGATCCTGGGGGAAAATATTTCATGGTGAGGTGGGTCCCCTCTTGCCATCCTCAGCTCCTGCCTTTCGTCGCCTCTTACGTACAAGCGGCAGATTGCTTGCGGTTGCCCAATTCTGCAGTGGTCCAACCACACCCGAGCACAACATCATTCACTCTCTCTCTCTCTCTCTCTCTCTCTCTCTCTTTAATTCTATTTTTATTCTTTTACTCTCTTTATATTTTACAATCGTTTTCTTTCTTTTGCTCTCAATTCATCGCTCTCTCTCTCTCTCTTTTTCTGTCTCTTTCATAATCATTTGTAGATCTATATCTGCTTCATTTTCTATTTCAGACTCTTTATAAAGAGTTGAACGTATTTTAACGTTTGTTTTCCTAAAAACCGGACTTTATGAGAGACAGTCCAGCAGGACTATGAAGTCAGTGTCCATATCTTACCACATAAGCATGCCAACTAAGCCACCTGACGTAGTGCACTTCGTAGACTGCACGTGTCGTAAAAGGCGACAAAACACTAAGATCCAATTCATCGCCAGAAATGCATTCGGTTGATGAGCGCCGAGGCTCCAGAAATTCACACAAAATTGTTTAAAACAAAATATGAAGGTCTATTAGTATTCCGACCCTAGCTAAACTGAGATTTAAGGGAAGATGATGATGACGACAATGATGATGATGGAAAATGATGACAAATCGAGTCTGTTCGAAAAAGTAAGTAATTTTTACATAAGCTCTGATAAAAATCTTGATTAACTCGCAGGGACGATACTAAAATAAAAACATGATTTAGATGGAAACTGACCGAAGACCTTGCTGGATAATTCTCGTCCACTAATTCAGCCTTACGACAAAGGAGGAATGAAAGTTTCCGTGGATTTATTCAGTGAGGGTCAAGTCGCTTAGCCCACGGATTAGCTGCCGGTCGGTTGTGGCATAAGGTGTAATGAAACGTGGCGTCGTACATGTTTTGCTTGGGAATGATTAACGAGGCATTTATATGTCGGGTTTAGACGAATTGCTTACTTTAAGATTCGCGTCCACTGATAGCGGATTCTTATCGACACGGAGCGATCCATCGAATTCCGATTCGTCTCACGATCGCCGCGCCGTGCAAAACAAGAAGTTCTGTCCTTCGTCATTCGGTTGAGCCTTACAGTGACAAAGAAAATGTTGTCGTTTTTCTTCGACAAGTGAGATAGTTAAATAGGTAGTTAGATAGATAGACTAGTTAGATAGTTAGATAATTAGATAGTGAGATAGATAGATACTAGGATAGACAATTAGATATATAGCTAAATAGATTAATTACATAGTTAGATAGATAGTTAGATAGTCAGACAGTTAGAAAGCTATATTGACGAATTTACTAGATAGTTGGACTGGCTATACTGATGGGTAGATAGTCCAGCGAGATAATGATATGGACTATTTAGATAATTAGATACATGTAGATACAGTAGATACGTTGTTAAGTAGTTAGGCAGGTTATTTGGATAGTTAGAAAGATAGTTAAATAGTTAAATAGATAAAACAAGTAATAGCATAGCACAACAAGTGATAACTCTTTCATTCTCTCTCTTACTCTCCTCCAACTCTCACTCTTTCACTCATTCTCTCTCTCACACCTCCCTATCCTTCATTCTCTCTTTGACTCGTTTACTCTCTCTCTCTCTCTCTCTCTCTCTCTCACTCTCATAAGAATGCTATTGTACGTTGATTATATCAATATACAATAGCATAACAATGCAACATTAAAATATTTCTATAATAAGTATCAACAATGTGGTGTATGTTCCAATCCGCCATATCAGTCGCATATCAGCTGATAGAAAATGATGTACAGCAGCAAATATGAGATAATTGTTGAGTACTGGAAGCCCACTATCATTAGTGTGGACTTAAATTAAAGTCATTAATTAACTAACTAACTAATTTAGTATAGACTTAAAGACTTGAATGTCTACCACACTACGGTATGGTTGTGAAACACAGATGTTAATTTAAAGAAAGGAGAATAGTAGAGAGCTGAAAGCATTGGAAATGAGACAATGAAGAAGAGTGAAGAATATCAAATGGACGGAGAAACTATGAAGTAAGAAGGGCTAAATATGATTGGCATAAATAGACAATTGATAGATATCATATGGAATATGATATCTATCAATTGTCGGTCATATACGGAGAAGGAGTCGTTTTCTGAAAGAGGGAAGAATGAAAGAAAAAGAAGTTAAAAGAAGACCGAGATGTTTGGATGATTTGATAACTAATTCAAATGTCCATATAAAGTGAAAGACAAAAGATATAATGTGGTAGATGCATATACCATGGACCTGCTCATAGTTAGTTGACTAAGGGAGAGAGAGAGAGAGTGGAATGCATGGTTGATTTAGAACATTGTCTGGATTTAATCGCCTGTTTACTGTAGCACTTGTGGAACAGTCACGGGCCTATGTAGTAAGTACTGTACAATTATAGCTGATGTATCATTCACACACTTGTCTTTACAATCTACTATCCTATAATCCTGATATCCTACAATCCTGATATCCTGCTATATTTCTATCCTGCTCTACAAATTTGTTATCGATCCCGCTCCACTTTCTATTTTTATCTTTCTGTACTTTTATCTCTCTATCTTTATGTCTCTTTGCCTGTCTCTATTTCTCGCTCTTTCTCTTGTCTCTCACTCCCTCTCTGTATCTCTCTCTCTCTCTCTGTCTCTCTCTCTCTCTCTCTCTATCACTCTCTCTCACTTTCTCTCACTCTTGTCATTTTCTATCTCTCTCTCTCTCTATCTCTCTCTCTCTCTCTCTCACTTTCTCTCATTGAACTAAAGTAGTTATTTCTGAGTGAGCATAACTTGAGCTATCTGATTAAGTATCATTTAGGCTAATTGATTGAGTATCATGTAGTTTAATTAACTTAGTATCATTTAGTCTAATTAATTGTATATCACTTAGTCTATTTGATTGAGTATTATTTAGTCTAATTAACTGAGTATCGTTTAGATCGATTTATTGACCATCACTTAGGCTAGTTGATTGAGTATCATTAAGGCCAATTGATTGACCATAATTTAGTCTAATTGATTTAGTATCACTTAGGCTAATTGATTGACCATCAATTAGTTTAATATTAACTGTGTATCGTTTAGGTCAGTTTATTGACCATCATTTGGCTTATTGATTGAGTATCATTTAGTTTAATTAATTGACCATCATTTAGACCAATTTATTGATCAACATTTAGGCTAATTAATCGAGTATCGCTTTATCCAATTTGATAGAAGACCATTTGGACTAATTCATGGGACGACGCTTAGGCTTGGTCCTAGACCGCCCCACCCCCATGACGTCCCGGGACAGGCCGGTAGGGCTCAAGGCCTCGGCCGTGCTCCGTGAACCGCTGTGTCGGCTGATTGCTCCCACAGATTTAAATAGAATTTTCTCGAGCCCGACGAGAGGCGGGCTCCGGCGCTTGATTAGTCACTCGTGTAGAGTACATGAACGTATCGGTGCTGAGCTAGAGTGCATCAATAGCTCAGTGGTTAGAGGCGTCAGGTAACTTCTTGAAGTTTAAATGAGAGTTCCTGAAGTAAATTGAAATCTGAATTAATCAATATCAATTATTTAATTAAATAACGCTTATATCTTTTGTATATTGATGCGTACATAAAGGTATCAATCCCTATAACTTCATATAATATGATTGATAAAACAAGTAAATAAATAATAAATAAGTAAATAAATAGAAATGAAGTGCACAAATTTGTAAATACATAAATAAATATTCTATCTTCCGGGCTGGACAATCCATCAATCCTTTAAAAACGCCACATCCATCAACTATAAAAATAAATATGCAATTCAGAATGATGACTCTATTGGTAAAATAAGAAATAAAGTTTGGACTTATTTTGAAGGTATATTCACCTAATTAGATTTTTGAAAGCCGATCCTAAGATAAACGTCGATTTAAGTTTAAATTTCTTATTTGTACAATTTTTTATGGTTAATCCGTAGTTTCTGTTATTATGTTCCTTCATTATTCCTTTGATGGAATAGAACTTTATAATTAGAATGATATATAAAGTCTCCTATAAAGTTTCTTTGAAACAATGTCTGCATAATCTTATGCTTATTGCTTTCTATATTGCCATTTGTATGTTTGTACGTTTTCTGTGGTATGTCAGATTTCATGTAATAAACGAATATATAATAATATTATTTCTTAAATTCTTGTTCTCTTCATACTGCCATGTATTTTGGTGAATAAAAATCATAATTGTACATGTATAGAGTTCTTCGCATATTTTATCAACCACTTCGTATAACCATCGACTTAAACTCCGTAAACTATAAGCTATAACGAGCAACCTGATATCTACAAGTAATCTATTTTTCCACGCGAAGCTGCCATAAAGTCGTGATGTCTGTTCAGAAAAGCAATAGTAATAACAATAGTAGTAAATAGACAAAACAGTCCCTGGCTAGGATCTGAAGCTGTTTGTAAGAGAGTTGATTTTGGGATGGATGGAATAGAAAATAATAGAACAGATAATATGTTTATTTTTCAGCAAAAGCAAAATGCATATCGCGAGAAAAATTGGTCGTCAGTGAAGATAGAGAGTATCTTATCTATCTGACTACCATGATAATTAGAAACTTACAGTTCTTAATAAAGCTAGTAATATAGCGGATCGGTTTATTGAATAAGTGATTACACCATTGTTGATGGATTCATTAAGCTTAATGCGAGCATAATCAGCATCATCATCATTATCATCATTATCATCATTATCATCATTATCATCATCATCATTATCATCATTATCATCATCGTCATCGTCATCGTCATCGTCATCGTCATCATCATCATCATCATCATTATCATCATATTAATCATCATCATCATCACATCACCATCATCTTCATCGTCATCATCAGCATCAAAAAGCAACGATTACTAACCATAGAGATGATGGAGGAAAAAAAGAAAACATCAAAAACGGCAACCAAGAAAGAAACTATGTAGCATGTAGCACTCGCGGTATGTCATGTGTTATATGTATACAAAAAAGAACATCATCATCGTCATTATCATCGTCATCATCGTCGTTTGAATCTCAGTTTAATTAGGGTGGGGATTAGAATATTATTCTCGAGCCTAGTCGTTCATCAATCGAATGTTCTTTCAGACGCTGGTTTGTATCTTTGTGCTTTGTTGCATTTTACAACACAAGCAGTTCACGGTGGGTCTATTCGTCAGCAACCCGGACACAACACGATTACTTGGTAATTCAAACAACAGTCATATGCAGTATCCCTATAACTCAATGAAAGCTGTCGAAGCGATGGAAATTGCAAAATGGAAAACTACGCAATAAGCTCATTTACAATTCTCATTATACCTTGTGAAATGGAACAGAAAGTTGTTTGTCTGAAATAATCAGAAAATAGATTTACTGGAAAAGCAATTAGTCCAAAGATAATTGTTGGAGTTAGATATACTGTAAGGGAAGAAGTATTAAAGAAGGAACCACAAAGACAGATTTAAAATGATGTTCGTGTTTTAATTGTGAATTAAATGAATTCGTGTCTATTAATTTTCGCCGTGTTTTCCTTTCGGCTGATTGCAAATAAAATACTTCGAGATGTTAGGCGCAATCTAATCGGAGCTTCTTTTCACTTTTTATCAATCGTTCACACATTCACTTCTTATTATTTTGTATGTATTCACTGATATTCATCTACTTACTGATCTGCTATTTAGTGTGATGAAAATAAAATAAAATAAAATAAAAAGGCTATTCTATTGCACCAAGACAATAATTCTTCTGCATATTTTAGGCTATTAGGGCTATGCCCAGAGACTGTAAGAAATGAGAAAATTTTGATTTATTGAAGACATTTTGTAGCTAGAACCTAAAAACTTCTTAATTGAAGTGAATTTTATTGTAATAAGCGGGAACATTGGAGATTTGTTACAGAAATTTAATATTTTCTGAAATATCAAATACGTTGCTTTGACTGTCTTTAAAATTATGAATATTTTCCCTCTCTGTCTCACTCTCTCTCTCTCTCTCTCTCTCTGTCTCTGTCTCTCTCTCTCGCTCTCTCTCTCTCTCTCTCTCTCTCTCTCTCTCTAATGTCCTGTCAAGTAACCGACTGGCTCACGGTTCAAATTCATAATTATGGTCTGCTTTCACGCTCAACTTGGAGCACTCATTATATTAGTCCCTTTATAAAAGAGGTTGTGCCTTCCCAATAGTCCATGTAGCGTAGAGCTTGAGATAAAATATAGTATCTAACGTGATTTACCGTTGACTTTCTTAGTTTTTCTTAGTCACCTCTTACGACAAGTGCAGTTAACAGACGGTATATGTTACAGTGTCCCGGACACGACACGGGAAAGTTATTTTATCATTAATGACGTAATAGCACAACAAAATAGAACAGCGTTTCATTCTATAGTTAATGCAACTCTCGCGGGTTCGATTCCCAAACACGAGCGGGGCATGGAAAAGTTTCCACCCCACTGCCGCCTCGTAAGAAATTTCTCGCTACGCCACTGCCTCCATGAAATCCATACTGATAGGAAGCCCCGGTTAAAAGTCGCCGATGGGATTTGATATTGATACGTAACGATTGAAATGAGGAAAGAATTTCTGCTCGGTTATCTTACAGTCCTCGATAATGTCGTTAACGCCGATATAAATCTGCCATTGCACACGCATCAAGGGAAGCCGCTAACACTCGGTTATACTGGTCGCTTTCAAACTTGCCTTTAAATGTTCAACCGTTGTAGACGTCAAACTGCGACGCGGTTTTCGTGATGAGAACCGTTGTAGATGTCAAACCTATGGTAAACCCTAACCCTACAGCTCTAAACTATATCAGCATCTCTAAATACATAAGCCTTATAATGTCATAATAGAGTAGGGGTAACCTCATGAGGTTTTATATAACAGTTCCTGAGGTGATTTGAACTCTCGTTGGTTCGATTCCCAGCCGCGCCGATCTGAGAGTAAAATAGCGGATATTCACTGGACTGGTTAGACGGAAAATGGAATTAATTGCCTAACGGTTTAAACATGGGTACTAAAAGTGAAAGATATCAACAGAGTTGATCATTTCACTACAGTGCTTGTTAACTTTACAGTATTTACTATTAACCGTACTATTATGTTTATGTTTAACCGTACTAGTATATAAAACTAAAACTTTGGACTGAATTTCTGGATTTTGGAATTTGCACCGTTTTTGGACCTTCCTTTTTTGCTCGCCGGCTTGATTTTGTCTCAATAGTGCTCGATGTTGTCATTGATGACTGTAGCACTCTAATTGTTGTTGTTATTATTATTACTATATATTATGCTGAAGTTAGGCCTACTGTTATCTAACAACGAAGTGACGATAGTCTGGACTTTGTCTCCTAGCTTTTCTTGAGGAATCCCCCTTTTAGATTAATATTGTCTTCTTGCGATTAGCATTTAGCTGAAATTATTTTTAATATTTCTCAGATACATATTTGTAAACCTAAATATTCACCTTAAAATGGATGAATGAATCAATGATTGAATTAATGAATGAATCAATGATTGAATTAATGAATGAATCAATGAATGAATTAATGAATGAATCAATGAATGAATTAATGAATGAATTAATGACGGTCTTCTGAATATTTTCCATGAGCTTCGACTGGGGCACGCAATTCTCCTTTTCTATATTTTCTATTTAGGCTTGTTCAGAATATTAGCTGATTTGTCCACAGTTCCTTTTGTTTGTCGTTGCAGCTCTTTACAAGCTAAGCTAAATTAAATGCTGCGTTCATTGATATCTTTCCCTGCATTGGGCGCTTATCAGATTTCTAGGAATGGGAGTTTGTTATCAGGTGATCAGATGTTTGGTAAACATTTGATCTCTAGAGTCACACGATCCTCATCTTCATTCTGAGTCAAGTACTGGACTAGGTCCAGTGAGATAGAGAGAGAAAGAGAGAGAGAGATAGAGAGAGAGAGAGAGAGAGGGAGAGAGAAAGAAAGAGAGATGGAGAGATATAGACAGAGAGAGAAAGAGAAAGAAATAGAGATAGAGAGAGTGAAACCAGAGAGAATAAAACTATGAAAGAATAGATTTAATGAGTGGCCAGAATAAAGAGAATGTGAGATATTTTGTAGAAAAAAGAACGAAAGAAATAGAGTCAGAGAGAGGGAGGAATAGAGAGAGAGATAAGGTGAGAAAAAGAGAGATCTTTAGCGAAAGAAACACAGATAAAAATGTACCTATTGGATGAATAAAAAAATAGTGATATAGGCTGACTAATAAAGAAACAAATCAATTGTCTGGTGACTTGCAAGCAATGCCCTTACTCAGAACATTTGAATCATAAAGTGCCTCCTAGCAATCAAGTGTAGCCATCGATATATTTCCTTAAACATTTTTCAAGTAAGTCGAGCATGACAACATCGAGCGTTGAGATATGAGACAGCAGTAATAAAAGTCTCGTAATGGTCGACCATCGCCGAAATAAATTATCTGCGAGACTTTTAGAGAGTTTATTTATAGACTAAAGAATGTTTTCATTTATTTATAAACTACTTCATACAATTAGGATTCAAAGAAGTCGACAAAACCAACCGACTCTATAGCTTACCCAAATCATAACCAAGTGCTTCAATAGCTTATCCAAACCATAACCAAGTGTCTCTATAGCTTACCCAAACCATCAACATGAGTCTCTATAGCTTACCAAAACAATAATCAATCAATCAGTAAGAATTTATCGTCCGGTTCCTCGCTATAAGGCAATGTCAAGGACGTCACAATCCCCAAGCGTCACAATAACTAAGCGCACCATCATCATCATCATCATCATCGTCGTCGTCGTCGTCGTCGTCGACATAGTTCCAGAACCATCAATGACCGATTAATTCCTATAATAAAATATTGTTAAAATTTAATTAATCAAGTAAATTATCTATTTCAATTATTATTGCATTAATATCAAAATAATAAATTCCAATACACTTATTAAATTTAACTTGAAAGCAAACACATGATTTCAACTTAATTGCTGAAGTAGAATCTTTTCAAATGTATATTAAATGCAATTAATCTATTAAAGTACCTATTTCAACCTGTTACAGGAAAAAAATATCAAGATTTGACGACGGCGATATGAGAGCAGATTTTATTATTTGGATTGTTGAGTGTGTAGAGAGCGAATTTCCTCTGTACTAGCCAAGTACAAGTGCCAGATTTATTGCTCGATCTAACGCACTGCAGAGGTCTCTTAGCGAGCCATAAGGCTCTCGTTCCGTAGTCCGATATTACGTGTTTATTAACCAAGTCGGTTTTCACAAATAGCCGAACCCAGCAATTATACCACGACTAGCTCTGTATTACTTCATGACTGGTTCAGAGGCAGCAAAGACTGATTCAGTATGCTTGTATGACTAGATCAGTGGCGTGTTATGACTAATTCAATATGCTTGTATGACTAGTCATGAGCCAAGCAATGACTAGATCAGTGGCATGTTATGACTGATTCAGTATGATTGTATGACAAGTTCGGTGTCATGTTATGACTAATTTAGTATGATTGTATGACTAGTTCTGTAGCAAGCTAGGACTAATCCAGCTTGACTGTTCAATAGCCAATGATTGGTTCATTTTCATTCACTGCTTTATTCGCCATCCACTATCCATTGAATGTGTACAGCTGTATAATAAATATATATTATTCACTATCCACTCTCCATTGTGCATGGATAATAAATGTATATCTTTCACTATTCACTTTCCATTGTACGTGCATAATAAATGTATATCATTCACTATCCACTCTCCATTGTACGTGCATAATAAATGTATATCATTCACTATCCATGATTTGAAACTGCACAACAATTACTGATATCCAGTCAGAAGCCTCTTATAATTAGGCTTATTGTTGGGCTGAGCTGGTGGCTTGTTGACAAGTTGTTCGACAGTGTATCAGTAGGTGCAGGGTGCAAATCCAGAGCTCTCCCCGTCATTGACATGCTATAGAGCAGGAAACTGACGTTAAACTTGACCTTATACTACTCTCCAATTACGTTATACGCAAAATCGTTTGTCGTTCTTTATTTTACATTTCTGGTTTTCCTGCACACCATTTTAAGCTTCATATGGCGATATAACAGATCGAAGCAATCAATCGTTGCAAACTTGCATCACAAAATCATTGGAAGTAGTAGACAAAAGTAAACAGTGTCGCATTTATGCATTGTCATGCCGTAATGTTTGAAATAAGAGAAAAGCGTGGTCGAAATTACTGCGGATAGGTTATAGCACTGCTATATTTAGAAAGGGCAGAAAATAGTAGCATTATCGAGAGATTTCAGGGGGTGTCTTGCTTCCCCAGGATATCGTGGAAACATTTTATCAAGTTCAAAAAGTAAGTTGCCAATAGTAACTGCGAAAAATAAGTGCCAAAGTGAGTACAAAAGTTAAATTAAGTGCAAATAACTAAGTGCCAAAAGTAGGTGTAAATTGAAAAATAGAAGTAATCATGTTAGAATAGTATTTTACACAACAGTGAGAGCCTCCCAAAAGTGCCTCTCCCCCAAGATTAAATTATCTTCCCCAAGATTAGATTATCTCCCCCAAGATTTTATTGCTTTCCCCAAGATTAGATTGTCTCCCCAAGATTAGATCCGGGCTAAGCCACTGGTACAGGGTGTGGCAAAATATTAATTCCCTAATTCTCTCCAAAATTGCTGCATTAAATTTTTCATTTTTTGGTTAAGATGCGTATCAAAATTACGTAATTACTTTTTTTACAAGTCACTTTGCCTTGACCAATTTTATTCATTTCTAGTTTCAAACCTACGCCAATTTTCCCAAGCTCCGTAAGAGGTCGACATTTAATAAGATTTGTGATAATATAGCTTTCACGATCACAGCGAGTACTGCATAATTGGATTAATTAAATCGCGGACTGAAATCTTAATTCGTCTTATTATCGCGGCTTGATTTAATATTGGAAGTAAATACGTTTTAATGGCGGCTTTATAGCGAGAAAACAGAGAGTTTAAATGGTGTAGTGAGGGTGTTCGTTATTAATGCCTCAAATCAAAAGCATAATTGTCCTTGTTACTAGTTCTCGTTTGGAAATTTGCTTTGAGGAGGAGGAAGTAAAGCTCAGACACAGTCTGTGAAAATTAAGGTCTTAAATTATAAGCCTTCTTGTTGAAAAAGGTATAAAATAAAACTGCATTTTTTTCTCAGATCTTGACATTCAACCTATGGTATAAGTATTTTAATGGTTTGGTAATGGTATGATAGGTTTTAACATTTGGAAACTTGCAAATATGTGCATTTTCCTGTACGTTAAGATATTCGATCGCGGATCAGTACAGTATGTGCGGTCCTACACCACACCATCATCCAATCCCCTATTTGAGAATTTTCCATTCGTTTAAATTTTTGTAGCAATTTCTGGAGCCTAGGCGCTCACCAACCGAATGCCCTTTCTGACTTTGGTATGGATGTTAGTGCTTTAGTCGCCTTCTACAACACGTGCAGTCACCGGTTGGTCAATTCTTCAAACAACCCGGACACAACACGGTGAGTTGATTTTCATGAAAAAAGAAACATGATGTTTCCGTGTTTTTTGTTCTTTATTTTCTGATGGTGACGAATAAAGAAGCTGTAGATATACATGTAGGATGGTTTCAAACCTTATGGCAGTTGAGGACTTTTTCCCTATCGCTCCAGTCACGAAGTCACTCGAGTTAGACTACAATGTAACCGGAATCTCTTTCTTGAACTCTATTACTCCAGCCTTTGATTACCTTGAGTAAACAAACCAATATCATGAATTCATGTTTGTCGTTGTAGAATCTCTCTCTCTCTCTCTCTCTCTCTCGATAAGAATCTATCTGTGTCTTTCTATATTTCTCTATATCCTTCTCGGTCTATTTCTCCATCTCTATCTGTGTTTCTTAGTTTGTTTCTGATTCTATCTCTATCTCTATTTTTGTCTTCATCTCAATCTTCATTTCGCTGTCTCTCTATCTCTGTACCTCTGTATCTTTCTGGCTCTGTATCTCTCTACCTCTGTATCTCTCTGGCTCTGTATCCCTCTGGCTCTGTGTCTCTCTACCTCTGTATCTCTCTACCTCTGTATCTCTCTACCTCTGTATCTCTCTGGATCTGTATCTCTCTACCTCTGTATCTTTCTAGCGCTGTATCTCTCTGGCTCTGTAAAGTCTCTATCTATTTGTCTCTCCATCTCAATCTGTGTTTGTATCTCTCTCTCTCTCTCTCTCTCTCTCTCTCTCTCTTCCACGGCGGCAGGTAGACACGTACTATTGCTGTTTGATCTCAGAACGAATGAAACTGATCGTTCTGTCAAATCATGCTGAAAACTGAGGCAAGTCTTGATTTAACGTTCGTTTCGTTGTTGCAAGCCAGGCTACACTACTCTAAAAGCCAAATCTAATTTAACGTCAGTTTCCTGCTTGATAGCATGTCAGTGACGAGGAGAGCACTTATTTTGAACCCTGCACCTACGGGTCTGTTTTCGAAAAGTTGACACTAAGTCACCGACTTGGCTACTGTCAAAATATTCCATACGAACTTTGACATTATTAAAACAGTCTCTTTTTCATCGTGTATCTTATATAAGTTTTATAATTCAACCCCACACCCGTGCCCATTTAATTGTGTATTTGACTCAAGTGAAAGATAAAATGAATCAAAACATCAAACAATGAATCAATCAAACAATAAATCAGTAGATCAAACAAACAAACAATCAATAGATCAAACAGCCAATAGATCAATAGATCAAACAGTCAATTAATCAAAACTTGAAACAATCAATCAGTAAATAAATCAAACAAACAATAAATCAATAGATCAAACAGCCAATCAATCAATGCGAACAATTCAGTGAGAATAATTGCAAAGCAAATTCTAGTACGATTTCCTATATCAGCCTCAATCAATCAACGGAAAATTAAACTGCAAATACTTTGAAGTGTGGAATACAAGCCTGTACTCCATAAGGAATTTATCAGAAAGCTTTATTGTTGTTTTATTACTGTATTGTTAACACATGATCTGGGTTAGAGAGAGAGAGAGAGAGAGGAAAGTGTTTGTAACTCGACCTCCGCTGTGAGTCAACAGCATCGCACTTTACACCGGCATTTTTTATTTTTCTACTACAAAAGTCCATCTTTCTATCTATCTATCTATCTCTCTCTCTCTCTCTCTCTCTCTCTCTCTCTCTCTCTCTCTCTCTTTGAATGTCTCAAAAGCGCAATGGAAAACGTCATGAACTTTTAAATGGCAGATCCTGAGGTGAATTGAACCCTCGCGGGTTCGAATCCCAGCCGCGCTTTTCTGAGTGTAAAATCTCGGACATTCACTGGACTGGTTATACGGAAAATGCATTAAATTGCCTAATATATTAAACATGTGGTGTTAAAAAGTGATAGATAGCGACATAGTTGATCATTTCACAATAATGCGTGTTTACTTTTACTCTCTCTCTCTCTCTCTCTCTCTCTCTCTCTCTCTCTCTCTCTCTCTCTCTCTCTCTCTCTCTCTCTCTCTCTCTCTCTCTCTCTCTCTCTCTCTCTCTCTCTCTCTCTCTCTCTCTCTCTCTCTCTCTGTCTTCTCCCAAACAATCGAGGATACTATTTTGGCCTAAATAATAGTATTTGTACTTCTTTATAACCAGAATATTCTTTCGACTTCTATCTCTCTCTCTCTCTCTCTCGCTCTCTCTCTCTCAATCCATATATCTCGCTCTCTCTCCCTCTCTGATAATACTTATTATTTAATTATTGCTATTAGTATCAATCATATTAATTATTAACAATTTTAGTCAACATAACCATTACTATCTATCGATACTATTTTCATTAGCGATTAGAAATGAGTTTTTATAAAAGATACGCAGGACATATAAACTAGAAAACATTTTACAATAAGGATGTTTTGCTGAAAGATTAAATAAAAGGAAGAATGCCAGAGAAAAGATACAAGGAATAATTGATAATTTTATAATAAAATCGTGTATGGAGATGAAAAATAGGCTGATGGAAACTGGCCGATTGTCAGTTGGCCTACTGTAAGGGATAAAAATTACAACTGTTAAGCTGTTAATCCAGTGATTTAGTTTAATTCTAGTGTTTTTGTCCTGGACACTGACGAATAGGCTAACCGTTTATGGCACCTGTCGTAAGAGGTGACTAAGCAAAAACTGAGGAAGGCAACGGGAAATCACCTGAGTATCCATGTTTTCCCGGCTTTTATGATTAAGGCATATCCTTAATTTTTGAAGGGATTAGCTTGTTGATCTATGGAATGCTCTCTATGGAGTGTAAAAAGAGACTTTGAGTATGAATATTTACCTTGGACTTGCCACTTTATAGAAAGCCATAGAGCGAAAGCTATTTAATAGATAAATAATAATTGCAATCTAATCTAAATCAAAATTTACTGTTATAAATATATTTTATTTGTGACCTTCCTTACTGCTATGAACGCATGCAAGAAGTACAAGGCATTTCGAATCACTGTCATTTAAATGTAAACAACTAGCCGGCGAAAAGGCTTTCTCTAGCCGTAAACAAGATTTCAAATTCTCTCAGCCTCTGGATAACATACCTCTACTGAAATAGACAAATCACCAGTGAAAAAGATTCTTCGGGTCTGAAAAAATGAAACGACAAAAACACCAAAAGGATACTTCCGAGCATAAATGTTTCTATTTCTACACTCTAGTGCAGGAGTTCGGTGCTGGAATTAACGGAGCCGGTAATCTGAATCAATTCAAGTCTGATTGCCGTCAAATTCCAGGACCTCTCACCACTGCGACGACGCGTAGGATGTTATAATCACCGGACTTCGCCCCTGGCTGGAGTCAGTGGCGAAGTCGGTAAGATACTCGACCGCGAATCAGTATGTGCGGGGTTCAAATCCTAGGTGCGCCCGTCACCAACATCGCTTTCGAATTAGGAAACTGACGTTAACCTTAGCTTTGCTTTTGACTGATTAATTTACCGACAGAAAAATAATAGATATCCGCACGAATGACAAAATGCAACGATGTCGGCCCTTCTCGGAATCAGAGAACAAGGAGGAAGACTATAAGTTTATTTGAGAAAAGAAAAACGTCACTCAAAATGCATACATACTATAAGGCTAAAATATTGCAAAGTACATGTACACACAAACTCAACCCTATATCCGAGGCATCAACCATATATCATTATGGTTGCGAAGGGAACTAACTGGCAAGCAGCAACGTTAAAGTTTGCCTAGGGATATCAGTAACGTTTAGACTTTACCGTGCAATGTAGCAACGTTTAGAGCTTGCCTAAGCTAGGCATGTTTTAGAGCTTGCCTAGGCATGACGAAATATTTACGATTTGCCTCGGCATGTAGAATATTAAGAACTTATAGGCTTAATAGAACCTAGGCTTGTAGCACCTTATAGAGCTTGCCTAGTTTGCCCTAGGCTCAATGGTTAAGGCTTTCCAACGCATGTAGGCAACCTTTAGGGCTTGTCTAGGCACTTAGGAAACCTTTGAGCTTGCCTAGGCATTTTAGGGCTGGCCTAGGCATGTAGTAGCATTTAGGACATGCATAGGCGTGCAGTAGCATTTACGGCATGCGTAGGAATATATTAGCATTTAGGGCATGCATAGGCATGTAATAGCACTTAGGGCTTGTATATGCAGTAGCATTTAGGGCATGTCTAAGAATATATTTGCACTTAGGGCATGACTAGGCATGTAGCTGCATTTAGGGCATGCCTAGGCATGTAGTAGCATGTAGGGCTTGCATGGACATGTAAAAAAACTTTAACGCATCCTGCTACTACTAATATCAGTAACAATTCTTAAGATCTCGAGGCCTGGCGGACCATACGGTGAATATACTATTATCGATGGCGCTCGGTCGTGTAGAGCATGTAATGACTTCCAGCCAATCCGGCCAGCTCTGTCTCAAACTAATCAAATTACACGCCGGAATAATTCCGCCAAGTCCACTGGGTCTGTCGTATGCTTTCAACAGCTGTAGCTGGAACAGCTTGAAGACTGGGCCAAGTTGCGAAATGATCGCTAGAGTTTCAGATTTCGGATCAGTAGGTTAATGATTCAACTCTAATACTCGACTAACACATATATGCGTAACAGAGCTATTTTCCGGAGTCTTATACCGATGTTTACTGTTTAGATAAATAGCGGCTAAAAATTGAAACAGTGGTTTAAACTTTTATATGATTTTTCGAAGGTTTAAATTTTTATTAATTCCCTTTATCTTTGGAATAGATATCTGGATTTTTGAATTTACACTGTTTTGTACCTTCTTTTTGCTCACCCGCTGGGATTTGTTTGTTAATAATAATAATAATAATAAAAATAATAATAATAATAATAAAAATAATAATAATAATAATAATAATAATAACGATAATAATAATAATCATAATAATAATAATAGTAATAGTGAAATGGTCAACTACTGCCTTTCAATTACTTTTAAAACCACATGTTTAAATCGTTAGGAAATTTAGTCCATCTTCCGCGTAACCAGTCCGGTGAACATCCGAGATATTTCTCTCAGATCAGATAGAGAATTTTATTATAATTATATTTTGTTTTATGTTGTTATCCTTACAATTTCCATTATTTCAATTATTATTACTCTATGCTAAGACTATTAGTTCGGTAGCTAAGCCATGCCATTTGCAATCAGAGACTTCCATCACCCAGAGAAACGACGATTGCACGCATGATTCTTCCCCCCCCCCGCCTAACTCAAGAAAGGCAATTTTTTCATTTCCCACCATCTTTCAAATTTCCGTACGGTTCCCCTCCCTCTTTATAAAATTCGTGAAATTTTCCCCCTATTTTGTTAACTATCTAACGTGCGCCGTTTTAACATTGTGTGGAAACCCATGCTTGGAATCGCCGTAAAATCCCATCAGTTATTAGGGAGAAATAAATCCCGAGCAATTTGAAGCAGCCGTAGAATTTACGGGATGAGCGGCGGGGCGACTGTCGGAGCGAGCGGGAATAAAACCGTTTAGTGAAATTTAAGCCCCAGCTAAGCTCATCAAGTGGAATCGGTTATCGTAGGGCTACTATCGTTTAGTTTAAGGGCGAGACTCTTGGACAGAAGAACCCGAGTAGGGTATATGGGACGTCGGGGTAATGTGATGCCCCTGGTTCCATTGGAAGTATCTGCTAGTAATTTATTTCGTTAATTTTAAGCTGTCGTAATCGTAATGCTTTATAGATTGGGGCAAGCAAAACCCTCATCATTTCTTATAGGTTTGCTTTTCTATCATCGGACCGGGCGTCCATGACATCATCCTTGTTTGAGGAAAAGGACGTTAAACTTCTATTTTGTATTATTTGTTTTCAGACCCTTTTTTCTCGTAATGGCCATGCATTGTTTTTATCTCGCTTTCTCTTCGTTGTTTGTACATGAGTCGTATCCGTCTGATGCTTCTACGTCTGTTTGTGCAGTGTCTATTTGAGACGTCTTTGACATAGTCTTCTGGCTACGAACCGGACGTTAAATTCTTATTGATTGACTGATTGAGATAAGATTGTCTATTAATCAATAGCTTCTGTATGAAATCTTAACTCAACAGTTGATTTTTAATTTTACGATTTTATATCTAGTCGTTGAAAGAGCATTTTGAAAAGATATAAAATTAATTTGCGATTCTACAGGATAGCTATATCACATTCTGGGTATAAAATACACGATTTTAGTGTCAGATAATTACAAATAGTAGCATAAAATGTACGAATTAACAACTGCAGTTTCCTAAGTCTCAAAAACAGAATAAAGTCCAATTTAAGGTTATGTTAAATTTACACTGAAAATTACATCGAATTGAAAGCATCACCGCGAGATATTTTGTTCCGCAGCTACCCAAACTTCAATTGCAGTCTTGCGAAAGGCTTAATCCTCAGAATTTCAGGTTTCCCTAAAATGAAATGCATCGTCCCCCAATCTAGAGCTCTGTGTCTGCATTGAACTTTAGCATTTATCCGAATTCACGAACGTGCTATAAACCAAGATGACTCTGTCACCAAGTGAGCCTTCAAGTGAAAGTTAAATAGAAAAATATGTGTGTCGTGACGGAGCAGCTATCATTTGATGTCATCAATTGAGGTCACAGCTTACCGTCATTGTACATCATCATTTGCAAAATGTTGCATCATCATTAAATTGAGAATTAACGTCGTAATAAATCGTCAAATGACGTCATAATTAGACTTCAAATAATGTCATAATTAGTCTTCAAATAATGTCATAATTAGTCTTCAAATAATGTCATAATTAGTCTTCAAATAATGTCATAATTAGTCTTCAAATAATGTCATAATTAGTCTTCAAATAATGTCATAATTAGTCTTCAAATAATGTCATAATTAGTCTTCAAATGTCATCATGATTAGTTTGCGAATGACCTCATAGTCATTATTCAAATGATGTCATAATTAACGTCATCACTTGTGCACTTACTTAAATAACATAAGCTTACATTTAAATTATTTTTTCACAATAATTGCATAGATTAGGCTGCTACATTGTCGATGTTAAAATCTAAAGAGTACCCCTGGAGTACTGAACTGCATTCCAGAGAAATTATGTCCCCGTGTTGTACTTGAGTGGCTGAAGAACAGACCATGAGTGAACTATACTTGTCATAAAAGACGGCAATGCATTGAAATCCAGTAAAACAGCATAAAATGGCAATTATTTACGAAGCACCTATGCTCCAGAAATTGCAACAAAATTTTCTAATACGAATGAAGAAGTTCAAAAGTATACCGAACTCTAGCTAAACAAGGATTTAAGGGAGGACGATAAGGATGATTTAAATACATGTATACAAGTATACTGTACAGTATATGTCTACATTTATTAACCTGTATATGTACATATTTATTAACCTATATATACCTATTTAATTATAACCTATATATCTATATATATACTATATTTATATACACTATATTTATATACTATATTTATATATACTATATTTATATATATATTTATATATATATATATATATACATTTATATATATATATATACATGTATATATATATATATATATATATATATATATATATATATATGTATAGTATATATATATATATATATGTATACATGTATATATATATATATATATATATGTGTGTACATATATATATATATATATCTATATATATATATATATATATATATATATATATATACATATGCTTCATATATAGCAAAATATTTTACTTTCATTTTATTCGATAGTTCTCTCTCAGAATTAATTGATTTGCCTAGCAGTTGAAATCACGAGATCCTGTGCTAATACCGAAATTTTACGAAATAACTTTAATTTACTTATCAACCCAAATTAGTATACGAAAACTCATGGGTTTACATCTGCTTAATTGTAATATTTTGTTTTGTTTGACTTTTGCAGATGTTAATATCAAAACCGAATTTTGAATGAATCTTCAAGAAAATATTCAATTGGTTCAACTGGAAGTATCTCGCGAAAAATGCTATAAAAAGAGCAGACATGATATTAATAATCAAATCTTCGGTTCGCAAACTGATATGTTGACTCAAATCTGATCGTTTTAAGAACTCCCTTTCTTATTTCTTAGCAGAAACGCATCGAAGATAAAACAAATTTTCATTCTAACTGTGCATAGCTGCAGAAATGTGAACAACTGTCGGCGCAATGACCATGTCCAGGTCAAACTAGAATAGAAAGTTTAGATTTTCAGGAGACTGAAATGGATTAGACATGAATCGTTCACCGTGGAATATGGCTGCTGACTCCGTTTGGAACTCTGTCGACTATGAAAATACGACGGGAAGTTTCGATTACGCTGAATCTCATCTCTTTCCGGACCAATTCACCATCATCGACAACTTCACCTATTCCTCAAACACCGACATCACACCAAATTCTGACTCAAACCCTATGCCCATGTGGCAGGTGATAACCTTTGCCATTCTGGCTTCGATTGGAAGTCTCGTAACCATTACCGGCAACCTTATCGTCCTACTGTCGTTCGTCATCGAGAGATCAATTCGACAGCCGACCAACTACTTCATAGCCTCTCTTGCCGTAAGCGACTTGATCATCGGAACTATCTCGATGCCTTTCTACACCCTCTATCTGCTTTCCAACAAGAAATGGCTGCTCGGAGAGATCGTCTGCGATCTGTGGCTCTCCATTGACTACACAGTCTGCCTCTGTTCCATCTACACAGTCTTTTGTATAACTATCGATAGATATTGCTCCGTGAAGATTCCAGCTAAATACAGAAATTGGAGAAGCCAAAGGAAGGTGGCCGTGATTGTAACTCTAACCTGGACTATTCCGATATTGGTTTTCTTTACGACGATATTCGGCTGGCAGTACTTCGTTGGCGAGCGTAAAGTCCCCGCTGGAGAATGTTTCGTGCAGTATATGGAAAACGCTATATTTAACACCTTCCTTCAACTCGGCTACTTCTGGACTACTCTCGTGGTCATGTGCTTCCTCTATTCCGGAATTTATCGTGTAGCTCTGAATCTCCAAAAGAAATCGGAAGCTAAGCACAAGAAGATGACCACATTGGTGTCAGTAGCCGGGCAGGAAATTAGCAAGATAGGAATAGGTGTCACCCAGAGACAAGGTCCAGCTGCGCAGGGTCAAGCATCCGCGCCAGAAAATCACCCACCAAATGCTAGAAAACGAAAAATTCATCGTTCTACGACAGACGATGATGATGAGGATGATACCAGAAATTTTCGTGAAAGCAGCAAATCAGGGAAGATTGATGCATCATATGCAAATCAAGATGCTTCAGTTCCCCGCTGCAAATCGTCCAAAATGCCAGAAGAACGATCAAGTAGCCCAGCGTTTGCATCCGACAGTAGTCAATCTCCAAATCCATTTAAATCTTTACCTCCGCCACCTTCTTACAGCCAGCATCGAAAAAATACTAATGGAAGAATAAACGGAAACTCTGTAAGAGGATTCTCTGAAGTTATGCAAACACAGTACGCTGATAATGGTGCTAATATGTCGAACAATCAGGATAAATGTGCAGTTAGTTTTATGGAGGATATCACAAACGATGTTGGGCACATTGCTGCTGAATCAGTGGATAATTTACCAGCCTGTGAAGGAATCTCTACCATACAGCAATCGTTAAGCAGTGGAAACATCTATGCCCGACTTACTTCACCAGTATGTTACGAAAATATATTAGATCAATCAATCGAAATCGTTCAAAAGCGAGACGCTGGTAGAGGCTATGAGAAAGATTTTGATCATTCCTCCAACTTTCCGTCGTTTCCCAAATTTCACCGCAGCGCCGAGATACTGTATTCAACAGAGCAGAGTCTACCAAACTACTCCCACCACGTCAATATCTTCCCAACTTCACAACAATATCCCGCTGGCAGTCATCTGGAAATCAATTACGAACCGCTGCGCCGACATTCCACTCCATTCGAGGACCAAGAGTTCCAAGAAAACGATCAGAGCGTTTTCATAATATGCGATTCCAATATGGCCTCGTCGAACTGCTATCAGACTAGAGTAACTGATGGAAGTGAGTTTTTACTTAGAAGGCACATTGATAGCGGGATGGGAGCTCGATTTAGTCTCGGAAGTTTACCGAGTGGTGACTATCGCACGGATACGGAAGACGACGCGGATTCCGCATCGTCGCCAGTCTGGAAGCTTCGTCAAGACAGCGTGTCTATCTCAACGCTTCCAGCTACACCGGATGACGTTTCATATACATTTACCAATGCTCTAAACTCCGAAAATCGCAGATGGAAGAAGGTAGGTAGATTATTGGGAAATGGTCGGAAGGGAAAGTTTGACAATGCAGACGAAATGGAAAACTCGAAAGGAAGAAAAAAGAAAAGAGGTACTATTTTTCGTTTTCCTCCCCTTTCACAGCGTACCAGAGGACAAGATGGAAAGAAAAAATCTCAAAAAGTTCGACTTTCGGTGGAGGAAGAAGAGAAAGGTGGTACTATAAATCTAGCAGCTAAGCTTGTTAGATCTCGATCAGAATATGATCCAGTGGCCATTCCGGATACAGCCATGACGGAAGTTCCAGAAGATTGGCTTAATAATGGACCGATATTTGCCGATTCCATAAGACCGGCTAGATCTTCCTCCAGAAGAAAGGCTTGGCGTGAGTCCACAAATTCCAGCAGCGTCGAGCGGAGATCCTTTAGAAGAAAATCTAAGAAACCTCAGCCGGAAAAAGCAAATTCCCAAAGCAATGAACCTGAAAATCAACTAGAAGGAAAACCCAAATCTTCCCTCTTTCACCGTCGACTGCGGCTACTCGCAAACGGTGTCGGAAAAAATAATTCCGTCGGAACTTTGGCACACCAAGAATCCACTGGAACGGACGTTCGACAGAGTTCCAGACACGGTTCCAAATCTCAGCCCAGCAAGTCAAGCAAGAGCGAGAATCGAGCTAGAAAGGCTCTGAGGACCATCAGCATAATCTTGGGTGCCTTCGTCCTCTGCTGGACGCCTTGGCACGTTCTGTCGCTGATTATCAGCGTCCATGATGACATCCCGCTCCTGAACTTTCTCTACGACATCTCCTACTGGGTCTGCTACATGAACAGCCCCATCAACCCGTTCTGCTATGCATTCGTCAATCAGCAATTCAAAAAGACATTCGTGCGAATTCTGAAATGCGATTGGCATCGCACGTAGTTTAAGTCAGCTTTCCTCGTTTGCTTAGAAATGTTACGATTAATAATAATTAATATTTGATGATACGTTGGCAATTGAGTGTTGGAGACAGAGCTATGCTGTCGACTCATAACGAGTACTTGATTCACCGTAAACCGACACCTAGCTTAAATCAATTTTCTTTTACCTTTCTTTCTAAACATAATTTTTTTTCAAAGAAAGCCATTATTTGTTAATCGATTCATCGAAATAGTTATTCATGAGCAGGTTTTCATAAGTTCGTATAATCAGCTTAACGTATAATGTAGATAATAGCAATTTTGTAAACACACTAGATGAATACTGCATGTATTTTAATTAACGATGTTACTACATGTATTTTAGTTAAAGACTTTATTAGAATACGCTAATTATACATAGGGCCTAAAGAAATAAAAAAGTGAGAAATATAACACGGTATAAGTTTAGGATATATCGTAATCTACACATGTAGGTCTATATATTCATTCTATCTAAATCAATGAAAACAGATTTAGGGTATTACAGCATTATCTTCTTGCTGAATATTTTAAGACTATTTTACTATTTTTTACTATTTTACTACTTTTTACTATTTTACTATTATTATTATTCTGACTATTCATCACCAATGGCGATGTCAGTAAGATACTCGACCGCGGATCAGTATGTGTGGGTTCAAATCCTTGACTCGTCTGTCACTGACATCGCTTTAGAGTGAGGAAACTGACGTTAACCTTAGCTTTTTTACTATTTTATCTGTAAGAAAACATCGTATTTTATATTATGAACCTTTACCCAATGTTTTTCAGCCAACGCTGAGGTGTTGGTCTTGTTTGACAATTGCTAAATGGTGCTTCTATTTACCTTCTCCTTTCAACATTAGCAAATTGACGCAAATTGATACTTTAGCAGGCATTAGATGGCAGTGACTACATTAGTGTAACTGTACTGCAGAGTTTGTTGAAGATATATCATCATAGTGTGTTGTCTGCGGTGCCTAGGATCATGGTATCTCATAGATAGCATGATATCTAATAGATTATCATATCTCATACACCATGATATCTCAAAGATATCATGATATCTCACATACCATGATATCGTATACATCATGAAATCTCATAGATTATCATATCTCATACACCATGATACCTTATAGAGCATGATATCTCATAGATATAATAACATCTCATAGATATAATAATATCTCATAGATATAATAATATCTCATAGATATAATGATATCTCATAGATATAATAATATCTCATAGATATAATAATATCTCATAGATATAATAATATCTCATAGATATAATAATATCTCATAGCTTATCATATCTCATACACCATGATATCTTATAGATCATGATATAACATATGTCGTGATATCTAATAAATCATGATATATTACAGATCACCATATCTCTTTGGTCGTTATATATCACATCATGACCTGCCAGTAACCTGTAAAACGGTCTCGAAGACCGGACACCGGCCATAGCACCGCTATAGAAGTTTTCGGAAATTATTATTATTTTTATTTTTATTACTATTATTATGTCATAATATCTAATATGTTATGATATCTAATAGATCATGATATTTCAAAGATTAGAGAGAGACAGAGAGAGAGAGACAGACAGACAGACAGACAGACAGAGAAAGAGAGAGAAATATGTTTTATTTTCACAAAATATCATGGAGTAATCACATCTATGAACACTTTAAAATGTGACAAAAAATTAAACAAACACTATTAGAATTTAAGTAATATGTGCAATAAGTCCGGATAGTGGAAAAATGTACAATAGAAATTGAATAAATATTACGCCATCAAAGAGATCATATCCAATAGATCATGCTATGTCATGATCTACTAGTAGATCATGACATCTCATTTGTCATGATCTCTAGTAGATCATAACAAATGAGATGTCATGATCTCTAGTAGATCATGACATCTCATTTGTCATGATCTACTAGTAGATCACGACATCTCATTTGTCATGTCTCTAGTAGATCATGACATCTCATTTGTCATGATCTCTAGTAGATCATGACATCTCGCAGATCATCATATCACATCATACCATCATATCGTTTTTGCCTAAAACTCGTAAATGTAAAATTAGCTTAGTATGTAGAGCGTCAAGTAGTTACGTTACTTTAAATAGCTGTTCCTGAGTTCCTGGGATCAAATCCCGGTAGAGCTGATCATAGAGTAAAATCTCGGACATTCACAAGACTTGTAACTTGGATAATTGTCTAAAGCTTTTAAAGAGCTAGTCCTGAAGTCCTGAAATCCATATATCTCCCGGAGTTCTATTCCTAGATACATGTCCGATATTTTGAGTTGACGACGGTGATTTTTAAAAGAAAAACTGACGGTGTTCCCATTTTCTCTATCCTGCAATTGCACAGCAGAAATCATGGACAATGGCATGATTTAAGGGACGATAGCTGGACTTCATTTGCAGCTAACGGGACAATGGAGGGAATTAAGCGGATACTGATTGCTAGCAAATTGTCACTGACAGGAATCTTCCATATAAGAGAATCCATTAAATGACAACACATTCCCGTCTTACATTTCGCTCGGTACATTTTGCGAAAAGAATTTGTCAGATATTTTAATATTTAGACGTGCTATATATGTAACGAGTTATGGTTTAAGTTGGGGCATGGTTTATGGTTCAGACTAGCGAGTCTTTAGGTTAAATAATGTTGTGTCGCTAAATAATGCGCTACGCAAACGAGCTCATGATGACACTGTAACTGCTAGAATGAAACAGTATGCATTCTGTTTTTATTTGAGAAGCCAGAAAATATAGAGCAAGCGAAACAGCACGTGATTCTAAAAGCATGCAAAACTACTGATCCCAGTGTTATAGATATGCAGCCAGTTCCGAAATAACAATAATAAATTAATAATAATAATAATTTAATTAATACTTTTAATAATAATAATAATAATAATAATAATAACACACATTATAGTGAAGTGTTGTTTCTCTCACTTCTAAAACCACATGTTTAAACCGTTAGGCAATTTGGTCAATTTCCTATTCATGCTCTCATATTGGCAGAAGCGGATCTTTAATCAACCAAGCATTCCTAATCTCAGTCTTCCCCCGCATATAATTCCTTCCATTCTAATATGAAGCTTTCAAAGCTAATATAAAGTCTATTTCTGTATCATATGCGTTTCATAACGTTATGTGTTACTAGAGTAGGGGTAACGTCATCAAGTTTTAAATAACAGAACATGAGGTGGACTGATTATACGGAAATGGACTAAGTTGCTTAAAGGTTTAAATATGTGATATTAAAGGTGATAGATATCAATATAGTTGATCATTTCATTATTATGCGCGTTAAAATTATATAAGAAATGCGAACCAGCTGTGGCGCGATCCTGCGACATCTTCATTTTCAGGCTAGCACACTACCAACAGAGCCACCAACCGGCACAACAAGCAAGTCAAGAAAGAGGCTGTTGTCGATTGATGCTTGACTTTCAGAAACATTTCTACTTTTCCTTTAACATAGACTTTGCCAAAAATGATTTGACTTACCCTATGAGATATAAAAAAACATTTTTACTTAGGCCTTGACTTGCAACCATGTAATTAGGTTTTTATTTCTAAGATTTTTTCTTGTCTTTGACTTGTAACCCTGTTATTTCACTTACTTTTACTTCTATGCCTTTTGACAAATACTTAGGCTTTTTAATTGCAAGTTGCAACCATATAATTTGACCTACTTTACTTTTGTTTATATGCATTAATTCATAGACATCCCCGTGTTGTGTCCGGGTTGTTTGAAGAATTGATCAACCGGTGACTGCACGTATCGTAAAGGCGACTAATGCACTAAGATCCATACCAACGTCAGAAAGGACATTCGGTTGGTGAGCGCCTAGGCTTCATAAATTGCAACAAAAATGTGAACGAATGGAATAATCTCAAATAGAGGATTGGCTGGTGGTGTGGTGTAGGACAGAGAAGATTTAGGACAGTCGATTTGTATCCCGACCCTATATATAGGCTCCTACTAGCTGGGATTCAAGGTAGGATGATGATGACGATGATGATGATGATGATATACGAGTTCATTGATATAATCCATGCACATTTTTACCATTAAAGCTTAATAAAGCCTAGTGTACTATTCGCTCTTCACTTTGTAATAAATAATAAAATAATAAATAGATAAATTGGAAACGAACTTAGGAAAATTACCAATCAAGTGCCTTTCACGTTCTCTATTTCTAGTGTTCTGCCAAACGTCAGGTCCATAGTACATATTCGTACTCTATAGTCTGCTTTCACGCTCCATACAGATCACTCCATATATCAACAAATTAACCACTTCACAAAAGGCTATGCCTTACCAAGATCATATGTATGCTAGAACTTAGGAAAAACAGGGCTTCTAATTTGGTAACTCGTTGTCTTTCGCAGTTCAAGCTTAGTCGCCTCTTACGACACGTATAGTTAACAGTTAGTCTATTCTTAAGTAGTCTGGGCACAATACGGGAACACCAATACGTGTTGAGTATCGCAAACCGTAAGTACAGGAATACATCAATCTTCATACGTTTCAACCCAATAAGCCTATAGGCCTTTAGGCCTGTACCTGTCCGCTTAACAAGCTAATGGTAATAATAACAAGCTCGGGCTTCCGCTAACAAAAAATGGCTCAATCTGCATGGATAACAGTTATACTTCTGTTTGCGATAACTTCACTAATAGTATGCGAACACGGATGGCTTAATGATGATTATGAAGCCATCCGTGATCATATACAATTAGTGAAGTATAGACAGGGGCCGATCCAGAGGGGGCCTAGGGTGCCCGGTTTCTGGATCAGGCCCCTAGGCCCTGGTAAATAGGCCCGCCAGTGAAATGTTAAAACTATATTTTCATTGTGTTCATTATTAGCATTAATGCTATTACTATTATCCTAATTATATTCTAATTATTATTATTATTATTATTATTATTATTATTATTATTGTTGTTATTATTATTTTTTAATTTTTTATTTATTATTATTATCATAATATTTTTTTATTACTATTATTATTATTATTATCGTCATCATTATTATTTCTATTATTACAGTATTTTTATTGTAGTTACTATTATTGCTATTGTTATAATAATTTATTTTTATTATTTTTTTATTATTATCGTCATTGTTGTTCGTAATTATATTAGGCCTAATTTTTTGTGTTATTATTATTATTTCTGTCATTATTTCTATTGATATTATTATTATTGTTATTATTATTATTATTATCATCATCATCATCATCATAATCATCATTATCATCATCGCGTGTAGTTTTTCCCTAAATATGTAGTATTGCCAACGTTTCACATGTATAGCCTCAAAGGAAGCCCTACAGCAGTCAATCGATATCTAGACGTTGCTAGCTTCAACGTCCAACAGCCTAGCCGGCCTTAGCTCTGGATTTTAGTTTCGATTTTGAGAAATTGCTGTAACAACAATAATATGAGATATTTTCAGATCGTCTGCAGTATTTTGCTTACATTCATTTTCCAGTTAAAATAGAGGTTGGTGTCGTTTTGCGTATTCATATTTCTAATTAATTGTGAATTTGAAGCTAGTTTTATCATCTTTTGGAAATAGGAAGTTGTAGACTAATGGGTTCAGACAGGTGAATAAATACGTGTAAATAAATAGGTCACGTACAGATTGGATTATTAGACTGTTTCGATTATTGCTTATTCTAATTCGGCTTAGACTTGTCGATGTTTTACTGCCATATGTTATACATTACCGCTGATAGATTGCAGTGTGTTTAACGTCAAGGTAAGAAGCACAAGACATCTCTTCAAGACGACTCGACAAAATCGAGCTACCGTCACAAAGATTAGTACTATATATCGATTAATGTACTGTAGGCAAAATATACCGTTATAGGCAAAATAGACCGTTATATAGGCAAAATAGACCGTTATATAGGCAAAATAGACCGTTATATAGGCAAATAATGTCTCAAATTGTCCATAAATTGTACTCTAATTGTTGCGATATTCTTATCTAATAATCGGGATAGCAGTACGTTAATAATACATGTCATATATCGGCCCTAACTTTAATTTTATTTTCGCACGTTCATTGATGTGATTACTCTGTGAATTTTGTGAAACTTTGTGTAATAATAAAACATATTTTCTCTCTCTCTCTCTAGTTAACTGGGATTTAATGGAAGATAATGTTGAATATTACATGACGATATTAGTTACATGTAATAACCTAAACCAATGTATTCTGTACGCGTGCATGTTCCATAAAAAAGCTGGCATAGCTAATGTTAACGTCAGTTTCCTCACTCGAAAGTGATGTCAGGGAGGGGAGAGCCCAGGATTTGAACCCGGCGCATACTGATCCGCGATCTAATATCTTACCGAAATCGCCACTGGCTTTAGACAGTATATATTCGCATAAGTATTTATCATTTTTGGTTTTATTAGATTTTATGGGTAATTTTGTTTTATGGGTAAGCAGGATTGTTTTCTTAGGGAATGACGCCCCTGACCAGTAAGTGTTAGTAGAAGCTGTGGAAGGCATAGGGGCCCACCTCGTCATAAGCAGAATCCTCCCCAAGAATAACGGTATATCCAAAGGAATGTTAGATGATTTAAAGATCCTCTCGTATGTGGACATGAAGAGGAAATAAGAAGACAAAGAAGGGTGGGGTGTTATATACCACGGACATGCCAGTAGGCAATGCACTAAGAGAGGGCATTTAAAATCTTTTTGCATTTGACATATTATTTTTCTTCTATTATGACCGTGCATTAATTTAAATGTTCGAGTTTATTAACTTTGCTATTTATGGCATGAGGTGCCTAATTATAGTATATTGTTATTCTACATTAATCATTTATT
The DNA here is from genome assembly GCA_905160935.1 of Enchytraeus crypticus. Lineage (NCBI taxonomy): Eukaryota > Metazoa > Annelida > Clitellata > Enchytraeida > Enchytraeidae > Enchytraeus > Enchytraeus crypticus. Next base: position 384,717 of record CAJHZI010000832.1, on the reverse strand, counting down.
TTCATAATAATAATAATGATTATGATAATAATAATAATAATAATAATAATAATAATATCAGAGCCCTAATCAAGCGGATACTCGATCCCAGAATTCTCTAGGAACAGCTATCCAGATTTCAGGGTCGATGACTTCTAAAAGCGGTTCTCCCAGCAGAGTTCTCACAACTGCCTCATCAACGCCTGTTCAGGGGAGTCACCGTCGTGGTGGATCGATAGCAGATGAAGTGGAGACGGGCGCTGCTGGAGCCAAAAGCAGTGGATTCAGGGCAATGTCACCCTCTGCTGCAATCATCAATGTTTAACTTTCATAATAATAATAATAATAGTAATAATAATAATAATAATAATAGTAATAATAGTAATAATAATAATAATAATAATAAGCCTTTTAAGCCGTTCGATGACCTCGAGTAGCCGGGCGGCGATTCAGCACGTATTGCTTGAATCGTTTTATCAAACCCCAGGTTCTTTACACCGGGGTAAAGAAATAATAATAATAATTTTAACAATAATATTAAATTTAATAATAATAATAATAATAATATTATTATTATTATAATTTTTTTTACCCCGGTGTAAAGAACCTGGGGTTTGATAAAAACGATTCGAGCAATACGTGCTGAATCGCCGCCCGGCTACTCGAGGTCATCAATCGGCTTAAAAGAATTGTTGAAGTAGACTGCATTAAATCTTTGCAAAGTCATGGAAAGCTTTTGCCAAAGAAAAGATGTCTCTCGCTTATCGCCGGTTTGCTCTGCAATAAGTCTGCCTATGCCATTAATAAAGTCAACTCCTTCGGGATTCATCGGGCCCATGGTTTCAATAGCCACCGGAACAACTTCATATCCTAAGGACAGATCACGGTATTTATCCAACTTCCTAGAGGCGGCATGAACAGCAGCACCACCGGCTGTGACTGAAGTCGTATTCAGGTAGGAGTTTGCCATAGTGTCAATGACCGTGACGTCCCAAACGGCACATTTACCGTTGCACCAGGGCACTAAAGTCATGCCGTCCGGACGCTTGCCGTCTGATCTGGACAACCCACTTGGTTCCTTAGAGGAAGGGATGCCTGCTCTTGAAAGTGCTCGCCATATTAAGTCATTTAAATTGTGATGGCGAGACATTCTACCTGAGCTTCGTTTGCAGGAGAGGCCGTGGAGACCTAAAGCGTCGACTTCATGACCGCAGGGGCACATGTGAGGCTCGCAAGTTTTCGCCCCTAAACGGAAACTAACAGCTACTCGAATCGCCTCATTGTCTAAAAAAAGCCCACAAGAAGCAACAGGGAGAGCGTGAAGCCAGTCGCTGCTTCTTTTGGTTGATACAGCTAGGAGTCGTGCTCTGTCTACTGCATTGGACTGGGATTCTAACAGACTGTTATAAATCCGATCCACTATAGGACGGTCCCATGATTTCTGGCTACTGACTGAGGTAGAAGGTGGAGCACTGGAGGTGAGGCTTTTGGACCAAACTGACAACGCAACGTCAATGGAACTATCGGCAGAAAGGGAGCACTTATGAAGGATGGCGTCTTGCAACTGCCTCGTTCCCATCGCTGATGCCAAGAAGGCTGAAGGCGCGATATGGGAAACAAGACGAATTCCAAGACCACCCATGCTCACCGGTAGACTGGCTTGCTGCCACTGCAAAACAGACAAATCTGCGTTGATAACGGCGCACAAGCATTGCCTAAGAGCCTCGTCGTAGTCTAAAAGCCGCGGATTAGAGAAGCTCGGACTAGAGCGCAGAACGTGCATAAGTTTAGGTGCACTTAATGAAAAGCGAAGGATTGTTAAAGCATCATGAGCGGCTAGCGACTTCAAGCGCGATGCTGTGCGTTTGAGATCCTCCAGGCGACTGGATAAAGCGGTGGTAGTAGCTTCTTCTCCAGAGAGTGGCGCGCCGAGTATAGAACTATGGGATAGGCACATTGGCACAAATGATGACAAAACTGAGTTGCCCGGAGATTTGCAAACTGATGATATGACTTATTATTATTATCATTATTATTATTATTACTACTACTACTATTATTATTATTATTATTAGTAGTAGTATTGTTATTATTATTATTATTATTATTATTATTATTATTATTATTAGTAGTAGTAGTAGTAGTAGTAGTAGTAGTAGTAGTAGTAGTAGTAGTAGTAGTAGTAGTAGTAGTATTATAGTAATCTTGGAATTCAAGGGAAGATGACTATGATGATGATCAAATAAATTATACTATATATTTATATATTTGATAAATTAGGTATTAAATGAGGGAACGATGGATCCGGGATACGCCATTGGTAAAGCTGCCAATCAACTGACAGACACACCCGACCAAAATAAACCAAAGAGGAAGAATAGGAAAAGAAATGGAAACAAGAACGCTCCAGGCAGTGGAGACCAGCGTCCAAACGGGAACTCCGAGTCCGATGTTCAGAGATCTCTCGGCCGATTCACGGACTTCTTCTCCAGTTTGATCGACAGAGGAACCGGATCAGATCCGGATGAATCCACTTCCGCTCTATCCGTCCTGTTCGAAGGAGAACCCAGAAGGAACGCCAGGGGCGAAATCGATGAGGAAATAATTCTGGAATATCTATCGGACATTTCACAGCTGGATCTTCAAGGTTGTCTGTGTAGTTTTGAGACGAAGGGATCAACGTATGTTGCGACTGTTGTTTGCCAGAATTCCACATTCGCTAAAACGCTCATTACTCGAATTAACGAAGTCACTGAATTCACTATGATTCGCGCCGAGCCAAAGTTACAAGATCAGGTCAAGGTGAAGACGATTCTAGAAGGATTCAGGCAGAAATCGGAAAAGCCGTTCCAGAGGCATCTGGAAAAGACTCTTGACTGCCAGCGTCAGATTGCTGAGCTCTCTGTTAGGAGTGGAAGAAATTCCCACATTCCTCTCCAGGAGTGGGAAAGAAGACGTGAACTCTTGGGACCACTGGAAAGTAAATATCTAGAACTGGAGGGGCAGCAGTTGGAATTCGAACGATACTTAGCAAAACTGAAAATAAAACTAGAGAAACATTGTAGCAGCGCTAACTTTGAATCGAAATCGACAGAAATACGCAAGAAATTCGCACTGGAGCTAACTCGCTACGAGAACGGTCTTCCGATGTACGCTCGCAAATCCGACGTGATCGACGTGGTGGAAAACAATCAGGTCTGCGTGATCCTCGGCGAAACCGGCTCGGGGAAGAGCACCCAGATGCTTCAGTACCTTCACGAGGCAGGCCTCCACGAGAGGGGCACGATAGTCTGCACCCAGCCGAGGAAGGTGGCAGCGATCAGCCTAGCCCAGCGAGTGGCCCAGGAGATGGGCTGCACCGTCGGCGGTCTGGTAGGCTATCAGGTGGGCATGCAGTCGAAGAGAAGCCCCGGGACTCGCCTACTCTACGTCACCGACCACGTCCTTCTGAACGAATGTCTGAGGGACAGAACGTTCAGCCAGTTTTCCTGCATAGTCATCGACGAGGCGCACGAGAGAAGCATCTACACAGATCTTCTCTTGGGGTTGATCAAGAGGATCCTGCCTCAGAGGTCTGACCTCAAGGTCGTCATCACCTCAGCTACCATCAATCCAGAAATTTTTGTCCGGTTCTTTACGCCGAGAGCAGAACCTGAAAGGATGCCTCAGGTTTTGTCGGTCTCAGGAAGGATGTTTCCAGTGGAGGTGTTCTATGAGAGGGTAGAGGAGGAAGATTACGTGCTGGCTGCATGGAAGAAGGCGTTTGAGATACACCGTGAGGCTCCACCGGGTGAGTTTATTTATTATTTAATTAATTAATTAATTTATTTATTTATTTATTCATATATATATATATATATATATATATATATATATATATATATATATATTGATTTATTTTTATTCACTAATATATCTATTATTTATTTATTCATTTATTTTTCTTTATATTTTTTAGAATGTCTAAATAGCGTAGGGGTAACGTCATGAAGTTTTAAATGACAAATCCTGAGGTGAATTGCAACCTCGTGGGTTCGAATCCCGGGCGCGCTGATCTGAGAGTAAAATCTTGGACATTCACTGGACTGGTTATACGGAAAATGGTCTAAACTGCCTAACGGATGTGGTTTTAAAAGTGATAGATATCAACAGAGTTGATCATTTCACTATAATGCGTGTTTACTTTATTTATTTATTATTTATGTATGTTGTAGGACATAGAGTATTTGAGACAGTCCATTGGTATCCCGATCCTTTTAAACTGGGTTTCAAGGGAAGATGATGACGATGATGATGATGATTTATTTATTTTATTTTTATTTTTTCTTTATTTATATATTAATCGATATCGACATATATGTGCAGGATGCAAATTCTTGGCTCGCCAGTCACTGATATCACTTTCAAGAGATAAAACTGACGCTCACATCGTCTTTGCGGATTTTACTTGAAAATGTTTCGTTGCTTGCGGATATTTGTGTTTACTTCACTAATTTCCTACTAATTAATTAAAATTAAAAAATTAATTAATTAAAAGGAATTAGCACTGTTTGCAGAGTCTTATCTCAAATTTGTTGGATCACATGTGGTCACCATTTTTTTCCTTTCTTATTTTACACCCATTACAAAATTATATTTTACACACGATAACACAAATTATATGACTGCACATACATGCATTGCACGATAGCACAAATTACACCATTGAACATATAACACGGTTACAAAATTTATATGATTGCGCACATTAGCGATAACAAAAATTACATGATTTCACATAAAATACAATATTGCACAGATTTCATGATTGCATAAATTACACAAATTACATGATTTCACACAAAATATAGTATAGCACGGATTGCATGATTGCACAAATTACACGATAACCCAAATTATATGGTTACCCACACTACACGAATACACAATTTATAAGTTTTCAGAGACTACATGATTATATCAATTACGCGATTATGACTATTGCAAAATGTTACTAAAACTTACATCACCAAGATCCTACATTCCTAAGCAATATCTACGTACCTAACGTTTGGCTGGAGCCAGTGGCGATGTCGGTTAGGTACTCGATCGCGGATCAGTAGGTGCGGAGTTAAAATCTTGGGTTAGCCCGTCACTGACATAGCTTTCGACTGAGTAAACTAACGTTGACATTAGCTTTACGAGCTTTAATCCTATCAGGTCGTTACGCACTCATATCTGCAGACGCAGGGATGTATTATGCAGACTCTGTACAAACAGGCGCCAAAGCACCACACGATGACGACTGAGTACACAGAGACCACAAGAGAAAGCGAGATCAAAACAGTGCAAGTCCAAGATCCGAGGCAAGCGGGTAAAAATTTAGACCTATGACGGAAAGAGATGGCTTTTCGTTTTGGAAAATTAAATAATTACTATTAGTAATTAAATTTAACAAATTGACTGATTATAACGTACCACAGGAGACGTGTTGGTGTTCCTAACCTCTCCCATAGAGACAGAGAGAGCGAAAAAGAGTTTGAAGACGGTGGTGGACAACAAAACGATTGTTCTGGAGTTACATGGTAGACTTCAAGTGACCGACCAGCAAAAGGTGATTGATTTTAAAATCTCTATCACTTTCTCTCTCTACCTATTTCTCTCTATCTCTCTCTCGCTCTCTCTCTCTCTCTGTCTATTTCTCTCTCTCTATCTCTCTCTCTTTCTCTCTCTCTCTCTCTCTCTCTCTCTCTGTCTCTCTATGTCTCTCTCTTATTCTTTCTTGTGATATACCTAGAGTCAGGTCTAAGGTATGTAAATTCTTACCTGATATCGCGTGGATCATTGTATGTATTTTTTCTCGTGATATTTCAGGTATTTGAATCTACACCGGCTGGTCACAGGAAGATTGTGTTCGCCACAAACAGTGCTGAAACCTCCATAACTCTTCCTGGCATTAAGTAGGTATATCTTCATACTGGTCATTGATTGATTCAACGGTCTACATATTGATTGATCTACTTATTAATTGATTGATCTTTTGATTGATTTGTGGATCCATTGACTGATTAATTGATCCATTGATTGATTGTTTGAGTGATCTACTGATTGATTGCTCTGCTGATTGATTATTGTATTGATTGTTGATGGTTCTACAGATTGATTGAGCAACTTATGGATTGCTATACTAATACATTGATTGCTCTAATGGTTAATCGATTGCTCTACTGGTTCAATCTATTGATTGATTGATTGATTGATAGATTGATAGATTGATTTATCCGTTGATTGATCTACTGATTGATTGCTCTACTGACTGATTGTTTGATTGATCTATTGATCGCCTATTTAACTGATCTATTACATCCATGTCATGGACTGTGTCAGGTTGATTCATGTATTGATTGATCTATCTATTGATCTATTGATCGATCTATTGTTCTATCTATTGATCTATTGATTGATATATTGATTGATCAATTGACTGATCTATTGATTGATCTATTGATTCATCCATTGATTTATCTATTGATTCATCTATTGATTCATCCATTGATTCATATATTGATTCATCTATTGATTTATCTATTGATTCATCTATTGATTCATCTATTGATTCATCTATTGATTCATCTATTGATTCATCTATTGATTCATCTTTTGATTCAACTATTGATTCATCTTTTGATCGATCTATTGATTCATCTATTGATTCATCTATTGATTCATGTATTAATTGAACTATTGATTCATTTATTGATTGATCTATTGATTGATCTATTGATTGATCTATTGATTGATCTATTGATTGATCTATTGATTCATCTGTTGATTCATCTATTGATTCATCTATTGATTCATATATTGATTCATCTATTGACTGATCTATTATTTCATCTATTGATTCATCCATTGATTCGTCCATTGATTCATCTATTGATTGATCTATTATTTCATCTATTGATTCATCTATTGATTCATCTATTGATTCATCTATTGATTCATCTATTGAGAGAAAACTATGTTTATTAAAGTACACATACAAGTAGACATACAAGCACAAGGTCATCAAAGAGGGTATATGTACCCCTTCCAGTTGACTGCCAGCAATCACGCAAGAACAGCCTAACATACATGTACAATTCATCTATTGATTGATCTATTGATTGACTGATTGATCCACTGATGTGTCAGGTATGTAGTTGACTGCGGTAGAGTACGTGAGATGACGTACGACGCAGCTCGCAACATGAGCGCTCTCATCGTCACCTGGACGACCCGCAGCTCGGCCGAGCAGCGCAAGGGCCGGGCGGGGAGGACGGCCGCCGGCTCCTGCTACCGGCTCTACACCGTCGACCAGTTCGCGGTCATGCGGCCCGAGTCGGTACCGGAGATACTACGGGTCCACGTGGGTCAGGCCCTTCTCAAGCTGATGAGTCTCGGCATTGCCGACCCGACAGATTTCGATTTTGTCGAGTCGCCGTCTCAACACGCCATAGACTCCGCCCTCGAGGTTCTGAGGGATTTGGAGGCTTTGGATGAGAATGGGATAACGGAAGTGGGAAAGAAGCTGGCCAAGCTGTCGCTAGAGCCGAGGATTGGAAAGGTCTGTCAAAGTTAACAATTGAATACTAGCGGTGATAATAATTAAAATAGGATTTCCAGATGCACTCCTTTCTGAAATATGCCACAGTAGCGCTAAATTAATAAATGATGAATAAGTAACTAACACGTATCGTAGTGAAATGATCGACTAAGTTGATATCAATCAATCCGAATGCCTAATTTTTAAACTATTAGGCAATTTAGTCCATTTTCCATGTAAAGAATCCGGTATATTCCGAGATTTTACTCTAGAATCTGCGCGGCCGAGAATCGAACCCACGAGGGTTCACCTCTGGATCTGTGATTCAGCACTTCATGACATTACCTAACGCCCCTAGCCACTTCGCTATTGAGACACTATAATTGAGACATTCATTTGTACAGAAGTTATAGGTATTGATTTCATTACTTCAGTATCAACATACAAAAGATTAACTCGTTATTTAATTAATTAATTTATATTGATTAACTAAAATCAATTGATAGATTGATATTTTGCTCTAGAAGGAATAGACCGTCAGGTAGCATAGAATATCAATGCCTTTACGTCAATATACAAAAAACGATGCCATTTACGACAATAAACAAAAATTGAACTTCTTAAATACTGATTTAATTGACTAATTGATTAACTAACAACGATTGATTGATCGCTAGGTTACTCTTCTAGGCGTAGAGCGCCACGTGGCGTACGAATGTCTCATCATGGCGGCCGTCATGTCTGTGGGCGGAAGTGTATTCTTCAGGGCTGGCAGCGAAGAACAGAAACAAGAAGCTGATCGGCGAAAAATCAGATTTTCTGACGAGTGGGGGGACGTGGTGACCCTGGCCAATGTCTACAGGGAGTGGGAGGGGGTGCCTGAGAAACAGAGGAACCAGTGGTGCGTGACCAATAGCATCAACGCCAAGTCCATGAGACTCGCCAAGGTATCGATGATGATGATGGTGGTGGTGGTGATGAGGACTATGATGATTATGATGACGATGATGATGATGGTGATGATGATTATGTTGATGGTGGTGATGGTGGTGGTGGTAGTGGTGGTGATGGTGGAGGTGATGGTGGTGGTGGTGGTGGTGGTGGTGGTAGTAGTGGTAATGATGGTGATGATGGTGGTGATGACGAAGACGACGACGAAGACAACGGCGACGACGACGACGACGGTGGTGGTGGTGGTGGTAATGATGATGATGATGATGATGATGATGATGATGATGAGATGATAATGGTGATAGTGGCTAGTGACTTCGCCACTTGCTGGAGCCAGTGGCGAAGTCGGTAAGATATTCGACCTCGGATCAGTAGGTGCGGGGTTCAAATCCTGGGGTCGCCCGTCACTTACATCACTTTCGTGTGAGGAAACTGACGTTAACATTAACTTGACCAGATTTTTACTAATACAGTTATTCATATTGTTAAAAATATTTATATAGTTTATTACTATTATAACTATTATTGCATCTTATTATTCCTGTTATTACCAGTATTCCTATTATTTCTCAGGAAGTTCTACGCGACACGCTGAAGGCTTTCGAGCAGGACATTGGACAGGTCATAGAGGTCAAGAACTCGGACGTCGATGATCTCAACAGGGTCCTCGCCAGGATCATCTTCGACTGCTACACCTCCAACCTCTCTCGATTCAGCGGCTATAAGATGACGGGTGGGTAAAGTAAAAGTAAACTTAAACACGCATTACAGTCAACACGTCCTAAATCACCTTATCAAATGTTATCATCATCATCATCTTCATCATCATCAACATCATCATCATCTGTTAAAATGGCAGGTCCATTTTACTGATATATTACAGTAATAATATATTTTTTACAATTCTCTGGGCGGTATAGGGCCATGGGCTAAAAATAAGATAAAAGAAAGACTTTATTTAATTAAAAGAGAGATGAAACAATTGTTTTAAATAATTCCTCCGCGCTCTGGGAGGCGGCATTCGCCAATGTGCCGCGAATGCAGACAGCATTAAAACGCTGGAGTGCAAGGGACAGGCTCTGCCATAGAAAGGCTTCTTCTATGGTTTTATTATTATTATTTTTTTATTACTACTACTATTATTATTATTATTGGAATTTTCGTTGTTATTGTTATTACATTGTATTACCACAATAATAATAATAATAATTTTTTTTTTTAATGCCCTGGGCTGTAAAGGGCCCTGGGCTAAAAAATAAGATAAAAGAGACTTTATTTAATTAAAAGTTTTTTTAAAAAAGCGATTAAAATAATTCCTCTGCACTCTGGGAAGCCGCTTTAGCCAAAGTGCCACTGAAGCAGACTGCATTGAATCGCTGGAGAGCAATAGACAGTCGCTGCCACAGAAAAGATTTTTCGCGCTTATCACCAGTAATGGCGCTGGTCCTCCTGCCTATTTCCTGCCTATTATTATTATTTTTATTATTATTATTTCTATTCTTCCAGGTTATCTCGTAGCTAAATCCCCCACGACAGCTCTAAGCGTTCACCCCTCCTCTGCTCTCAACTACATCGAGACGACGCCCAAGTGGGTCGTGTACGAGCAGATCCTAACCACTGGAAGAACTTACCTGCTCAACGCCACTCCAGTCGATAAGGACTGGATCAAGGACCTTCAATCCCGTGGCAGGATATCCTATTCCTCAGAGTCCCTCAGCTTTCAGCTGCTCACCCAGCATTCGTTGAGAGGCGTTGGCAAAACCTGCTTCCAGAATCTGAGGAAAAACCGAGCCGCCGAAGTGAAGAGATTGGAAGAAGAAATCAAGTCGCAGGTGATGACTAAATGGAATGTGGAAAACTGCGGCGTGAATATCGACATCAATTCTGAGTTTGGAGCGATTCATCTTTTTGTACAGCTCTGCGGTTTGGCAACCTGTGTAGAAATGGTCACTGATTTCTGGAGGAACATTCAGAAAGAGCTCTGGAAAGAGACCATGGAAAGACCGGTTTTCAGCGATGAGCCCTCAGTTAGGATGGTGCTGGGTGGAGGTGCCTGCGTTAAAGAAATCCTTCTTCTCAATGAAACCCGACGGATTAGAATTTCAGAGGTTGCGGAGGGATTGGATGTTATTAAGAAGCTGAAACATTATGGAGAAATTGAAAAGATCGACCAGACTCCTTCGGAAACTGGAATATGGGGATATGTTACCTTCACGACCGCTGCAGCTGCAGCTGACATCTTGAAAAGAAGACATTCTTTGTACCAGGTTGAAGCTACCAAGCCGTCTGCTAAACAAACCGACTCTAACTACTCAGCCGGGAATTTTACGTTGAAGGTGGTGGCAACACGACGACCACATAAGGGCATTGCCTTCGTCAACTTCGGTGAAAATCTGGAAGACAAGCTGGCAATCAGCACTGGAAACAGTGATTTGGACATACGGAGAAGTGCTGGAAAAAAGACGTTCCGCCATTTCGTACCGGTGCGCGTTTCGGATAAAAACAGTGAAGATTTATTCATCAAGGGAGTACCATACTGGGCTGATGAAGACACCATAAGGGAAGCCGTTCTGAGATGCTCACCTTACGCCACCGGGTTCAGAGTCAACATGCCTCGAAATCATGTGGACAGCGATCGAGAGAGTGAGAGGCTGGCAAACCAATTCAAGGCGGAGATAACATCCAAGTTAAATCTGTATGGAATCCAGCAGAACGAGTTTTCCATCAATCTGCTCCCGCCTACGCCGAAGAATTTCACGATGACGATGTTTGTCAGCTTCAACGACGGCGAGAAGGCGACGATGGCTGCGGAACTCATCGGTGGAGCCGAGTTTAACCTCGGGGTCCTGGACGCTACGATGAACCTCCGAGCCAGATACTTCATTTCTAGATTTCTCTTTAACTTGATCGAAAACCTCGTCAAAGAGACGCTGGAGCAGCTGAACTCCCGGCCTGGACTTCGCGTGGAGTTGGTCCCGGCCAGATTCGGCAATTTCAACGTCTTCGTCGAAGCGTCGGAAGTCAATCAGCTCGCCTCGGCGAAGTCCTACCTGACCGGACTGATCGACGGTCAGCAGGTGAATATGACCTACGAGGAGCTGCTGAGGTTTTCCCACACCGGCGCTGCCGCGGCGTTACGGGCAATAGAGCGAGAAAGTGGCGCCAGATGTCGCGTGGATCACCAGAGATCCGCCATGTTCGTTCACGGGAAAAGAGATGCGATGGGCCTGGCTAAGGCTGGCATTCAGATGTTTCTTCAGGAAGCTAAGAAGGAGCCACGGAGAGAGGTGAACTTGAGGAGAGGGGAGCTGGCGGCAGTGGGTTTGCTGAAGGCGCTCGTGTTGGAGTTTGGGACAAATCTGGAAAGATTGAACGAAGTCATCACGGCGACGAGGATTGAGCTGGTGCTACGTCAGCAGTCGATACAAATACAGGTTTTATACAGCTACAGCTAAGGTTAACGTCAGTTTCCTAACTCGATAGCGATGTCAGTGACGACGACCCCAGAAGTTTGAACTTGCATATACTGATGCGCGGTCGAGTACCTTACCGATATGGCCACTGTCTCCAGCCAGTAGCGATGTAGTTTACAACTATTAACTATATAATTATTACTAAATATAAATAGTACGTATTAATTTTTAATATTATTTTGCAAAATGGCAGGTCCAAGGTACATGTTCCTACTCAGAATAAATGTCATTCATACTCAAAAAAAGAGCATTACATAGATCAACAATATAAGCCATTCACAAAGGGCTGTGTTTTTTCGATACCCTGTGTTGCCAGTATCTTGAGAATATTAACTATTAACTGCGAACGTTTAACTAACATTTTATCGTTCTATTAATGATACCCGTCTTGTTTGCTTGTTGCTGAATAATAAACCAACCGGGGATTCAACGTGTCGTAAAAGGCGATAAATTATTAACATCCAAAACAAGGTCAGAAAGGGCATTTTGTTAGTGACCGCCTAGGCTACAGAAAAGACTGGAAAAGTTTCAATATCCCGCACCCAATTTCAACAGAGATTCAAGGGAATATAACGATGACTATGACGACCATGACGATGATGATGATGTTGCTATCACTGACCCATTATCTTCGATGCTTTCTTTTTCAATCAATCAATGAATAAGTGTATTTATATCCCGCCGCTCTATAAAAATGCTACAATAAAAACTTTCTGATTATTTCTGTAGATATAACTTGAAAATATAAATTATTATATACGAATATTTAAGAAACATATTTTATTGACATTATTAATGATTTCTGACCCTAGTTAAAATGTGATTCAAGGAAAGATTATGATGAAGTTAAATGATATTTATTCACCAAAATACATGGCAGTATCAACAGAACAAGAAATGAAAAATAATGAACAAACAGAATAACAGAAACTACGGGTTAACCATTAATGAGTCCACAAATAGAGAAATTTTAACTAAAATCGCCGTTTATCTTTTTATCAATAATACATTTAGATCAATGTACTTATTATTATTATAGTTACTATCAACGATACAATGTTTTGTCATGCTCGCAGTGTTCCGACGCTGAATACGCTAAGCTCTTGGATCTCATTCGCTCCAGGGCGTCCACCCTACCTCCTGTCAGGAGGTCCGATCAATCCACCCTGGACTGCCCTGTCTGCCTGACCCCTGTCGAACTGACCGCCTGCTATGTGACAGAACTCTGCGGGCACTACTACTGCAGCGACTGTGCCAGGAACCTGGTACAGAATGCCCTGACCAACAACACCATACCCGTTCAGTGCGTGAGTGAGGGGTGCTCCACGCCCCTAGCCCTCCAGGACTTGAGGAATTTGGGCGCCGAGATGAAAACGGTCTGTGAGACAGCTTTGAGAGATTTCATGAATAAGAACACGAAGTTGTACGGGTACTGCGTTACGACGGATTGTCCGATGGTTTATAGGAAGTGGTCGGAAGAGGATGAAGCTAGTGGAGGTAGAGTTGATAGATCGGTGGCTGAGAGGATAAGCGAAGGGGCGGCCAAGTATAAGTGTCCGATGTGTAGTGTGGCGATCTGTAGGAAGTGCGAGGTAGTGTGGCTTTGTTTAGCTCTCTGTCTGTCTCTCTATCTCTCTGTCTGTCTGTCTTTCTATCTCTTCTGTCCTCCCTCTGTCTCTCTCAATCTCTATATATCTAACGTCTCTCTGTATGTCTGTCTGTCTGACTATCTGTCTATCATCTCACTCTCTCTATCACACTTTCTCTCACTCTCTTTCTCTGTCACAATTTCTCTCTCTCCCCTCTCTCTGTATCACTTTTTCTCTCTCTATCTGTCTCTCTCTGTCTCTCTCTCTCTATATATATATATATATATATCACACTTTCTCTCTCTATCTCTCTCACTATCACACTTTCTCTCTATCTCTCTCTCTCTCTCTCTCTCTCTCACACACACATACACACAATCACACTTTCTCTATCCTTCTCTCTCTCTTTCTGTTTGACACTCATTTTTTGTAAATATATCTACCTTTTGATTAATTCTAAATTTTAGGATGAATGTATAAAATCAGTTTATATTAATAGTATATTTGTTACTATGATGATGACGGTATTGATGATGATGATGATGATGATGTTGATGACGGTGATGCCGATGACGACTCTGACGGCGATTATGATGACGACGACAATGACGATGACGACGATGACGATGACGAATCGTATTTTTGTTCCTCACAGGCGCCCTATCACCAAGGCATGACTTGCGAGCTGCGCGAGAACCTGAAGGAGTTGGGCGAGTGGGTGGCCCTGGACCCTAAGAACCGGGGGCTCTGCCCCGGCTGCTTCGTGGGTATCGAAAAGAACGGAGGGTGCATGCACATGCACTGCGCCAAGTGTAAGACCCACATGTGCTGGAGCTGTAGAAAGACTTTCATGAATGACAGCGACACCTACCAGCATATCCGTAATAACTGTGGACATGGAGATATCTTCTGATCTTCTAGTATCTGTCTTTCTTTCTCTCTCTCTCTCACTCTCTCTCTCTCTCTCTCTCTCTCTCTCTCTCTCTCTCTCTCTCTCTCTCTCTCTCTGACTCTCCGACTATATCAATCTGACTCTTTCTTTCTCTATTTTTCTTTCTGTCTGACTCTCCGACTATATCAATCTCGCTCTTTCTTTCTCTATCACATTTTCTCCCTCTCTCTCTCTCTCTCTTTGTTTTTCTCTATCACACGTTCCCTCTCTCTCCTCTGTCTCACTCTCCTTTATTTCTCTATCACACCTTCTCTCTCTCTCTCTCTCTCTCTCTCTCTGACTCTCTCACTATATCAATATCACTCTTTCTTTCTCTATCACACATACTTTCTCTCTCTCTTTCTCTATCATACTTTCCCTCTCCTCTCTCTCTCTATCTCTTTCTCTCTCTTTCTCTCTCTTTCTCTCTCTTTCCCTCTCTCTCTCCTCTCTCTCTCCTCTCTCTCTCTCTCTCTCTCTCTCTCTCTCAATCACACTTTATATGATATATCTATTGATCGTTTCAGTCTTTAGTTAACAACGAAATCTGGTATAGCAGTGTCACTACCGAACTCGGTCTTCGAGACTACTTTACTGAAAGAAAGAGTAATAATATTTAGCTAAATAACAATTACATTTAAATTAATATCTAAACTAGTTATCGTTTTTGAATCGCATTTGCTGCAGTAATAAGGAATGATGTTCTATCTTTCTCTCGTTCTCTCTCTCTTACACACGATCTTTCAGTCCTTTCTCTCCCTCACACAATTTATTTCTCTTACTCGTTTCCTCTCTCTCTCTCTCTCTCTCTCTCTCTCTCTCTCTTTCTCTTTCATACTCTCTTCTCTTTGTTTTGTGTTTGGAGTTACACTAGTTGACGTTTCACTCATTTTTAAAATAATTTTCTTTCCTTGTGAGAATAATAATAATAAAGCTGCTAATATTACTACTACTACTACATCTAATTGTAATAATAATAATAACTATTATTATTATTTTTATTTTTATTTGTATTATCATTATAAATTATTATTATTATTATTATATTATTATTATTATTAGATGTTGTAATAATAAAAAGATATACGTTCTTAATTATAATTATAGTAGTCATTTAAACTAATGTAATATTTAGAAGGCGTTAGAATGCTATGCATTGCAATTTGTAAGTAATAATAATAATAATAATAACAATAATAATCCTTCTAAAGTATAATAACACAATTTAAGTTATAGCAATAATTGTCCAATTATCTAATAATCTAATGCTCCTTTTTGGATTTTGGAAGTTGCACCGTTTTTGAACCTTCATTTTGCTCGCCGGCTTGATTTTGTCTCAATAGTGCTCGATGTTGTCATTGATGACTGTAGCACTGTAATTGTTGTTATTATTACTAATTGTTGTTATTATTACTAATTGTTGTTATTATTACTAATTGTTGTTATTATTACTAATTGTTGTTATTATTACTAATTGTTGTTATTATTACTAATTGTTGTTATTATTACTAATTGTTGTTATTATTACTAATTGTTGTTATTATTTTAATTGTTGCATTAATAGTATTAAATAAAGCGCAAACATCTTTAAGCATTCATGTACAGGTTGAAAGATATGTAATATTAAGTTTTCTTGCTTAAACTCAAATTTTCAGTCTCTTGTTTTAATTTTAATAATAGTAAGGGTTTAACGTCGGTTTCCTCATGCAAGGATGATGTCAGGGACGTTTAATAAAGGATTATCTTTATGCCTTGAGCCTTAATTTGTTGCTTGATAATAAATGACATTTTTTCTACTGGTTTAACTTTCAAGACTTAGATAATTTTTATTAAAACTGGAGCCTGTTGCGATGTCGGTAGGATATTCGACCGAGGATCAGTATGTGCGGAGTTCAAATCCTGGGCTCGCCCGTCACTGACATCGCTTTCGAGTGAGGAAACTAACGTTAACATTAGGTTTATTTTAGCTTTAAAGTTATGCTGACTCTACCTCCTCTGCATATTATAAAAGTCCACTTCCAAATTGATTAATAGCAACTTCACAGGTTAAATTTTTAAAATACTCCAAATTCCAAATTTAAGAAGCTTCAAACCACACCCAAACCCTATCCTAACAAAATCATCCATTTCGAAGTGGACTTCCATATTATCCCGTGTTGTGTCCAGGCCACTGAAGAACAAACCAACCGTATTTAAGAGCGTGTTTCTTAAGGGAGACTAAGCAAGAAGTGACAAAGTTCAAAACCACCTAGATATTCTCTCTCTCAGTGCACTGTCTACTAGCAGATCCATGGTATATAATGCCTCCACTCTTCTCCGTCTTCCGCTTTCGTCTTCATTTCCACATATGAGTGGGTCTTTAAATCATCCAACATACCTAATCTTCGCCTGCTCCTGTCTCTTTTTCCTTCCATTCTACCTTCTATGACCTCTTATAGTAGACCTTCCCCCCTTAACATTTGTTTTTAGAATGTCTAAATAGCGTAAGGGTAACGTCATGCAATTTTAAGTGACAAAGCCTGAGGTGGATTGAACCCTCGTGGGTTCGAATCCCGGCCGCGCTGATCTGAGAGTAAAATCTCGGACATTCACTAGACAGGTTATACGGAAAATGGTCTAAATTACCTAACGGATTAAACTTGTGGTTTTAAAAGTGATAGATATCAACATAGTTGATTATTCACTATAATGCGTGTTTACTTTTAAGATGTGTATTTTGGACAAGCCAATTGTTAGAACCCTAGAGACAAAGAGAAGCTTATGACGTTTCGATTTACTTTACAGTTTCGCTCAAAGTAAGTGTTGCGTTCAATAATTCTCTCTCTCTATCTCTATCTCTATCTCTCTCTCTCTCTCTCTCTATCTATCTATCTATCCATCTAGTGTTCTGCCAATTGGCTGCTCCAAGATTCATAATCTCGAGTCTGTTTTCTCGCTCCATAAGAGCACTCCATTTATCAACGAGTTAATTCTTTCACATAGGTAATGCCTTTATCCATTTCCTATGTTGAGAAAAGTATGGCTTCTGAGGTGGTTTCCGGTTGCCTTCCTCAGTTCTTGCTTAGTTGCCTCTAACGAACGTCAGTTAACGGTTGTTCTATTGTTAAGTGTCCAGGGCATGACTGAAGAAAGTCAATAATTATCAGGTGTATTACTATCGACACGATTTTCAATCATTACTGCCCGCCTATAGTCTAATATCATCTACACTGTAATACATAGTCTAATAACAATTTCCTTTTCCACATTTAGACTCGATGCGGCCATCCTTTGTTAACATCTCGTACGCATTCCAAGGTTTTCACTTCTTTCACAGGACTTTTCTCTACAAAATCGATACGAGTTTTATGAAAATGTCAAACATCGAGACTTTATCAATTCGTCTTTTAGCAGGTATAGGTCGATAGCTTTAGTCGATTTGTTCCATTAATTTATTAATTTAAATTAATGTGTAATGATTAATTAAGAAGTAAAGCAGGTAAAGTTAATGTTAACGTCAGTTTCCTCCTTCGAAAGATAAGCCAGTGACATCGCCTTGTTTATCATTTACTAGTATTATTGATTAATTACTTATTATTTTCTTTATTTTAATTAATTAATGAAGTTTAAATCTTTAAATTTATTTAAATTAAGTTTAAATCTTTACATTTTAATTTAAAGATTTAGTCGATTTATTAATAGTTTGATAGAATTTGAAATTTGAGACACGATTTAATAATGCTAAGCTCTCGAATACAAATCTGCCGCAAACAGGGTTCAAATCCGGCGGTTGTCCCGTTCCTTACGTGCTTTCGGGATTTGAAACTGACGTTAAACGAGGTCATTATAAATAATGTTTCTCTATGCGAATGTGAATTGCTACAGATGTGTGTGAATGTCTGCGAATGGATTGATTGTGTTGTTGTTGTTTGTCTACTGTCTTGATTACCATTCAGTTATTGTAACTAAATTAATAACATTACCTAGCCTTTTAATTACTTTCCGTTTCTTGTCTTCCATGTGGAAGAAGAAAACACCCACATCGCTACTGCATGGAGCCAGTGTCGATGTCGGTAAGATATTCGACCGCGGATCAGTATGTGCGGTGTTCAAATCCTGGGCTCGGCCGTCACTGACATCGCTTTCGAGCGAGGAAACTGACGCTAACATTAGCCTTTTTTAGATTTTACCATCTAGCTCTCTCGTCACACCTGCAAGCCTGAGAGAGTCTTATAAATCGATCACTCTGATATATCTGATCCATCTATATGTATTAATAGCTCATTGTTTTACATTTCTTAGACATCTACTCGTTCTATCCTACTTACTTACGGGTAGGGGATAGAAGTTCCACCACCCCTACTCCACTTCCATTATACTCTCTACATCTTCATCTCTCCAGTGTTCTGCTGAATAGAAGCTCCATGGTGCATATTCCTACTCATTGTCTGCTTTTCTCGTTCCATAAAGAGCACCCATATACATCTTTGGAATATTGAATGTCTCAACAGCGTAGAGGTAAAGTTATGAAGTTTTAAATGACAGATCCTGAGGTGAATTGAACTCTCGTGGGTTCGAATCCCAGCCGCACTGATCTGAGAGTAAAATCTGGGACATTCACTGGACTGATTATACGAAAATGGTCTAAATTGCCTGACGATTTAAACTCCTGGTATAAAAAGTGATAGATATCAACGTAGTTGATCATTTCACTATAATCCGTGTTTACTTTAGTCAATCGTTTAATGCATCAATGCTTTCATAAAAGGCTACGCTAAGCCTCACCCTCTGGTGGTCTATATATTGGTAATAATATAATAATAATAAATAATAAATATAATAATAATAAATAATAAATATAATAATAATAAATAATAATTATAATAATAATAAATAATAAATATAATAATAATAAATAAATAATAAATAAATAAAATATATAATAAATAATAAATATATAATAATAATAAATATTAAAATATAATATAATAAATACTAAATATAATAATAGTAAATAATAATTATAGTAATAATAAATAATAAATATAATAATAATAAATAATAAATATAATAATAATAAATAATAAATATAATAATAATAAATAATAAATATAATAATAATAAATAATAAATATAATAATAATAAATAATAAATATAATAATAATAAATAATAAATGTAATAATAATAAATAATAAATATAATAATAATAAATAATAAATATAATAATAAATAATAAATATAATAATAATAAATAATAAATATAAAAATAAATAATAAATATAATAATAAATAATAAATATAATTATAATAATAATAAATATAATAATAATAAATAATAAATATAATAATAATAAATAATAGATATAGTAATAATAAATACAATAATAATAAATAATAAATATAATAATAATATGGCTCAAGTCTATAAAAAATTTGGAATATGTAAACAATTAGATGTGTGAACTTACATATAGGTGGTCATTAACTGAGTGTGCTTTAAAATAATATAAATATTATTACTTATATTGTAGCTTCTTAACGTTAAATATTATCATTTGTTAATTAGATATTAGTTGAGAAAGTATCATTAAGAATCACTTTCATTATCGTCATCTTCCCTTAAATTCCGGTTTAACTAGGGCCGGGAATTAAAAATATAAAAAGTTAAAATTAAAAATCATTAAAAATCACGTTAGTTAGATAATATTTCCATAGCTTTTCAATTCAATTCAAATGATATTTGCAATTGGCTCGCCCATCACTGACATCACTTTCGAGTGAGAAAACTGACATTAACATTAGCTTACCAGCTTGAGTTAACAATGAAATTTTATTTATTTTATTTCTTAGACATTCCGAGGGTTAACCCCCCCCCAAAAAAGAAACACCAGGTTCAAAATTTCTCTGCAGGTTCGAATTAGTCATCTTATTTCTATACTTGTGAACGCCGATGACTTCCAGTTATCCGTCAATCCAGGAGGAGGAAAATCTTTAAGTCACATTGATGTATACTATATTATCGATCGACTGTCATCCACTGTAGTCTGCTATGCTATTGGCCGGATACCTGTGTATCATGGTATCCAGTGGTTAGATTTGAAATTGAGAGCTAGGGGAACGGTCAACATATTTCGGGCCCTCCTTGTAATGTATTTATAGAAGTCCTAGTATCTATTATTGACCCTTAGCAGGGGAACGCACCTCAGTAAAAATGAGAGCTAGGGGTACTGGGTTCCCCTGCGTCCCCCTTTAAAACCACTAATGGCATCGTATAACATGTTAGCTGGAGGGGCCAATGCTTCATTCCAGACCGATAGTTTTCGCTCCCTTCGGGGTCGAGATTTTGGGGGTGGGGCTAAGGGACTAAGCCCTCCTAAATTCGATGCTCAGCCCCCCTCAACTTTCAACCACTTGTCTACAAAGCTATGAAGGGGGTTAGAATCATGCCCCCTTTAGCCCCTTGTCCTGCCCCTTTTTCATGACCTTAGTCTAGATCCTGCACGCCGCAGTAAAAGCTGTTCAAAGCTGGTAAAGCTAATGTTAACGTCAGTTTCTTCACTTGAAAGCAATGTCAGTGACGGGCGAGCCCAGGATTTGAACCCCGCACGTAATGTTTGCCCCTCAACTCCCAATGGTTGCCACTTGCTTCTTTTTTCATTTTTTCCATTTTTTCTTTTCTTTTTCTAAAATAATACTTATACGTATTATCACAGTGAAATGTCAGAAAAAGCCTGGTTGTTCCACAAGAAAGGTTATATTTGTATATAATAGGTAACAATAGGAAAATAATTAACACAACTGGATAATCGGAGAAATTGCAATACTCTTTTAAGTTCTACAGGGCCGCTTTTACATATATTGCGTACACTTTCAGCACCTTCATCATCATCTTCATCATAGACGTCATCATCATCATTATTATTTACGCAGAATAAGTACAAGCATTTACTACATGCATATTTACAATATATAAACTGGAGCCAGTGGCGTTGTCGGTAAGATATTAGACCGCGGGTCAGTATTTGCGAGGTTCAATCCTGTTTGAACCCCGCACATACTGCACATACGTAAACAAGATCCTTCTTTACATACTGCACATGTAAAGAAGGTCCTGTTCAAACCCTATTGTATGTTCTTCTATGATGTGGCACTATGGTCGTCGTTTACAATAGGTTCAATAGAGAAGTTTCGATCTTGCTATAATATAAATGTATTAAAATATTTTTTGGATACAAACGTTACAACAGCCTAACCATCACGCTGCTAGAAACTGGATTGCCTAGTTTTGATACTATCCTTTCTAATTACAGATTAAAGTTTAGAATGTGCTTGCTGAATAATGCAAATATGCTAGTTAAGTGTTTTGATGTTCTGAGCTTATTATAGCTTTGTATGCCTAATTCTATAAGTAATTGTCTTATAGCTCAAGTTATACGCAGCATATTTGCTTTTCTGTTTTTTGTTGCATTGTTGTTTGTGTAAGATTCATGTATGAGTTATTACGCTTGAAATAAAGCAATAAATAAATAAATGCGCACATTTACCCGTGTTGTGCTCGGGTGTGGTTGGACCACTGCAGAATAGGGCAACCGCAAACAATCTACCGCGTGTACGTAAGAGGCGACTAAAGGCAGGAGCTGAGGATGGCAAGAGGGGATCCACCTCACCATGAAATATTTTCCCCGAGGATTAAATGGAAATTAATCCATGTAACTGATGAAGGCAACGGGAAACAACCCCAGAAGCCATACTTTCCTAAGCTATAGCATAAGGTATGGATAAGGCATAGACTTTGAGAAGGGATTAACTTGTTGACCTAAGGAGTGCTCTTTTGGAGCGAGAAAGCAGACTTTGAGTATGAATATGTACTTTGAACCTGCCACTTGGCAATGCACTGAAGAAGATATCTATCTATATGTATGTATGTATATATATATATATATATATATATATATATATATATATATATATATATATATTTGTACTTCAATTTATGTCAGACTTCCAAGCTTCCCATCACTCTGCCTGACATATTAAATAGAGCTTATAATCCCATTTTAGTAATTTATTTATCAGGTGCGCGTGATGGAATAGTCTTGCAGAATTCAATGTCGCTCACGCGGGACTTCTGTCAATGCTATATTTTCATGACATATGTAGCAGACAGAAATTTTCTCACACACCTGTATGACAATATAATAGCCATTATTGAGAATCTAATGAATTTACGTTAATAACAAAATGTCTAAAAACGCATTATTTCTAAAATAATCTGCTAAAATAAAAATTGTGGCAAGGTGGTTCTACTGGCAAAGCTAATGTTAACGTCAGTTTCCTTACTCGAAAGCGATATCAGTGACGGGATAGTCCAGCATTTGAACCCCGCACATACTGATCCGCAGCCGAATATCTTAGCGGGATCACCACTGGCTCCAGAGATTGCACGACTAGCGTTGTAGGTGTAACAGGAGCTTTTATGAGAACAATTAAGCTAATTGCTACATAAAATTATATTATAATTAATAAAGGCGTCGCAGAGCAGGAAGAAAGATGAGGTTATATAATAATGCAGATTGCCAAAACGAAGTAAAATATTCCTTAAAGGAAGCCCAGGTGAGCTATTGCTAGGCTTCGACAGGACTTAATGCTGGTAGATTTTTGGAAGACTGTTAATCTAGTTTAGCATAGGTGTTATATAATGGTGTTTTAAATAGACCTATTCTTTTATATAGTAACTTACTGTTACCTTAATCTTTGTGACGGTAGCTCGAGTGTGTCGAGTCGTCTTGAAGAGAAGCCTTGTACTTCTGAACCTTGACGTTAAACACACTGCAACCTACCTACCTGTTTTATGTAGACCTACTTTTTTCAGAATTTTACACTGTAATTTCTTTAATACTATTTTATATCTTGTGCGTAACTCCATTCGTTAAATTAACTAACATCCTTGATATAATATTATAAAGGTTCACTTTCATAAATACTACATTACTAACTTTACTAAACAGTAAACACGTTGATTCACTTTCATTAATATTTTTTTAATGTTATAAGTCATTTTATATCTTATAAGCAACAGGCGCAAATAATGAAATAAAATAGTGAGCTTGAATTAGACGAAATAAAATTATTATTATACTAATTAAAATAAAGCTGTGATGGATTCAGTATCCTCATTCATAAATTGCGAATTTCATATATCTAGAGTTACAACTTAACTCTATTTAATATTTAATTTCAAAAACTTTCTTTCAACGCTCTAGGCACTAATTTTCTCTTCCCTATCGCTCTCTGTATCTCTCTGTCTCTGTCTCTCTCTCTCTCTCTCTCTCTGTCTCTCTCCCTCTCTCTCTCTCTCTCTGTCTCTATCTCTCTCTCTCTCTCTCTCTGTCTCTATCTCTCTTAGTGCACTGCCTACTGGCAGGTCCATGGTATATAACGCCTCCACTCTGTATTCCGCTTTCCTCTTCAAGTCCACGTACGAGTGGATCTTTAAATAATCTAAACATTCCCTATTATCTTCCCTCAAATCCTAGGCTCACCCGTCACTGACATCGCATTCGAGAGAAGAATATTACATTAACTGAAGCTTTACAATTAATTAGCTTTGCTTTTGACCTCAGATATTACCATGCCATATCTTTTATCCTAGGGGCTTATCAAGACATTGGCATATCATAGGTCCACAACCTTCTATTAGACAATAGTCGTACAAAATAAGAAAAGTGCACAAGTTGTTTAGTTAACTCAAGTTCTAGAGCAAAGGCAATGCCTCAGGTAGCGTAGGTAGGTTGTAGTGTGTTTAACGTCAAGGTACAGAAGCACAAGTCTTCTTTTCAATACGACTCGACACACTCGAGCTACCGTCACAAAGAATAAGGTATCAGTAAGTGACTTGCAAGTCACTGGTATGCAACTAATACAACTGGCAATGCCTCAAAACTTTGCTTAACCTTTTATCAGTCGAATAATAGTGGATTAAAAGGTATTTCACTGTCAGAAAATTTACTGCTAAATGTATACTTACTACCATTTAATGCTTAAAGATAAACTTAGATATTTAAACTTATATATAGTAAAAAATTTAATTTTTAATGTCGAAATATTAACGTAGCCATTTAAACTCAAATATCATTTTTTACAATAATTAATTAAAAACTAGGCAACTATTCAATACATTTTTGCACTGTTTTAGCACATCTAATACTGAACCCTGACAGCAAAGAATTAAATTGAGGAAAAATTTCATTTAACGACAAGAATAACTGGTAATTTATATATAGATAATTATGCCGAAGATTTAACTGAATCTCTATCGTTAATTCTTAATATTTATTATATTAAGAATTACCAACAATAACTTTTGACTTATTAGCCATTAATTAACAATATTATTTATGACTCATTTTCTATATTGGGACCAATTAATTCTATATCATCATCATCATCATCATCATCATCATCATCTTACTTTAAATCCCAGTTTAACCAGGGTCGGGATACGAATAGACTTTCTCCAGTCCTCCCTGTCCCACACCATATAATCAGTCCATCCCCTATTTCTCATGTCCTTCTTAATTACCGCATCCCACGTCAATTGTGGTCTACCTGTCCCTCCATTGGAACCATAAAATAGCTTTTAAAATTGAGAAATAGGCCTACGTAAACGAGTAATAAAAGGCTACTTTACAATTAAAACACTGCAGTTGAACACATGACTCAGAAACAACTAAAATTACCATTAAAATTTATCGAGAGAGTTAACTATTCAGATGGACATTTATCCAGATAGCACTAGGTTTTAGTCAAAAAATAACAAACAATTCAGTTCGAAATGCTCGGATTATGCTTAGCGTAAGCATGGGATCCTTCAACTCTAAAGGCAGCAGCGGCGTTGTAAGAATGTTTCAAATCACGGATCCTCCGCTGGAGGTAAGGGGGCGTAGGATGTCCCCAAAAGAAAGGTCAAGGCACTCTCCGCAGAGGACCAGTCGAAGGTCAAAGGTCAGCCTGAACGGACTGCCCAGCAGTAGGTCATCCATCCACAGCCATAACTGCCATCATAGTCACGATGACGATGATGTTGGCCCTGGTGGTGCTAGATATCATCGTAAAGACTGTCATCATCATTATCATCATCATCAGCACTATTATCACCACAACGAGGCACACCCGGTGCTTCAGAAGAGACACTCCACTCCAATCAAACCTGCACATCTTCCAAACGGCTTCGTCAATCGTGGTGAGCAGCAAAATATTTTGTTTTCTACTTTTAATAAGAAGTTGATTTTGAGCAGAGATTGATCGATAGTAGGCCAAATTATCTTTTATGAAAACATGCTAATGTTAACGTCAGTTCTTTCACTCGAAAAGGTGCAAATTTCAAAATCCAGAAAATCAACTATTCCAAAGATATGGGGATATAATGCTTCTATAATGCTTCGTTTGTTAAATTCTGGTTGAGAGTTTCAAGTTTTTTTTCATTTTGAATTATTGACGACATAGAGTGGAAATACCTTTTTGTTCTTCGTAAAATTTACGTATCAAATTACACTCAGCTAAACGCAAAATCTATGAAATACAGGTGTGTTTTATAGCCAACATTCACTCATTCTCTCTCTCTCTCTCTCTCTCTCTCTCTCTCTCTCTCTCTATGTCTCTCTATTTTATCTCTATATCTTTATCTCCCTTTCTCTCTCTCTCTCCCTCTCTCTCTCTCTCTCTCTCTCGATCTATCTATCTATCTTTCCAACATGCTGCTAAGCTTTCTGAAGCATTACATTGAGAACTGCATCGATTGTTAAAAGTTAGTTTACAGCATTTCTTCATTATGAAAATATTAGACTTGATAAATTGCTATACAAATTGTAAAAATGAATTCCCAGATGATTTGCCGTTGCTTTCTATATATCTGCTATTGTCGCCTCGTTTAGTAAATTTACCCTTAATACCTATATCTCTCTAGTGTTATGCAAAGCGACAAGTCCAACGTATGTATTCCTACTCATATGCTACTTTTCCTTCTCTATAAAGAGCATTCCATCGATTAAAGAGTTAATTCATTCACAAATGGCTATACCTTATCCGAATCTTAATGTAGACTATTGCTTGAAATTAATATGGCTTCTGAGGTGGTTTCCCGTTGTCTTCCTCAATTATACAATAGACTGACGGCCATTCAATCCTGAAGAAATAACGTCATGGTGATGCGGGTCTCTCTGCCTTTCTCAGCTCCTGCCTTAGTCGCCTCTTACGTACACACGGCAGCTTGTTTGGGGTTGCCCTATTCTGCAGTGGTCCAACCACACCCGGGCTCAATACGGGAAATATTTGTATAATTATTGCAAAAACTTTAATTCTATTTGTAAAATGATCAAGCTTGCGCCTGCAGACTTCACAATAGGCTTTGAAGTCTGTAAATGAGGATTTGAATGCAGTATGTGTTGATGATGTAATAATGTAGAAGAATAATAAGTAGAATTGATTTTTATGTGATATTTAAATAATATTTAACTTAACGATTATGGAACTCTTGGTATAAACTACGCTATTTTATGGATATGAAACATGGACCTTGAGGAATAAAGATATCAGGATACTAGTAGCATTGGAAATGTGGATATGGAGAAAAATGGAAAGGATTAGCTGGTCTCAAAAGGTTGCAAATGAGGAAGTTCTGGAGAGAGTTGGTGCAGGTACAGTTGATAAATGTATATGTACTATGAAATAGGAAGAAGATTTGGATAGGACACATTCTGAGGGAGAAAGTCTACTAAAAGAGGCCATAGAAGGCAGAATAGGAGAAAAAGAGGCAGAGGCAGTCCGAGATTAGGTATGTTACATGTAGATGGTTTAAAGATCCACTCGTTTGTGAACATGAAGAAGAAAGCAGAAGATAGAGAAGAATGGAGGCGTTATATACTAAGGACTTGCCAGTAGGTAGTGTACTAGGAGAGATATAGGCCTAAACCTTTTTTAAGATATACAAATATTCTACTAAATGGTTTAATAAATAGAATGTAAAATATAATATAAAATTGTTCAACAAAATGTACAAATAATAAATAAAAAGGTCTGATAACGTATAAAAATAATATGCACAAATGGTCTAAAAATACAAATATAATCCACGTATAGTTAGTTATGTAAATCGCTTTGGGGGATAATTATTTAGAGAAAACGCAGCTACATGTAAGTTACTACGACATATAGTTGAGCTTCAGCCAGCGGCTTTTGCCTCATAGGATTATATAATAGCAAAGCATGTTCTCGCTTTAAGAGCTCTTAGACGTATTTCCTGTATCTCTTTTTCACTTATTTAATCGTTAGTCATTTGATATTCGTTTAATTCATCATTTTGTTTCGTTTTAATTGGTATTTAGTTTCAGTTAAGTCAGTCATTTATTTTCAGTTAACTTCGTCATTTATTTTCGTTTAAATGGCACTTTAATTGCACTTTAATTGGTTTACAGTTTTATTAGTAATTTAGTTTCTGTTTAATTATTACTATTTAATTATTATTCTATGGTATTGTGCTGATTGTGTTGTCTTTTATTTCGTAATTTAGTTTCAGTTTATTTGGTAATTTAATTTCAGTTTAATTGGTTTAGCTGTAGGCCTAAGTTTAAATTCCAATTATGTTTTCGTTAATTTGTTCGTTTAATTTCAATCAATTATTCAATTACCTTCAGTTTAGGTCGATTGCTTTTTTATACGTTTTTTTATTTCTTTTCTTTTTCTTTTTCTTTATCTTTATGCATGTATATTACTCCACTTAGCTACCTGCTTGACTTTGCCTCCATAAATTTTCACTTATATGTAGACGATATACAACTATATTTTTCCTTTTCCAATCATGACTCCGATCAGATACTAACTCATCTCTCATCCATCCTAGACCAGGTTTATTCCTGGTTTGTGCTAATCGTCTAAGAATCATTCTTTATTATTCATTTAATTTCACTAACCTTCGTTCATGCCATTCTTCTTTCATTTACCTCATAGTAAACCATCCCCTCTCAGACCGTGATCAGTTCTTCGTGCTACTCCTAACAGTATTTAACAGTTGTCTCGTTTATATCTTATTCAAATTACTTTAAAATGTTTATTTGATGTTTAATTTAAATTACAGAGAACTGTCGTCTGAATAGCAGTGAAAATTTATGGAGGCATCTCTTTGTTATTAGAAGTTGAGGAAGGCATAGGGGGTCCACCTCGTCATAAGCAGATTCCCCTAAAAATAATGGTATAAATCATGTTAGAAGATTTAAAGAGCCACTCGTATGTGAACATAAACAGGAAGACGGAAGATAGAGAAGAGTGGAGGCGTTATATACCATGGACCTGCCAGTAGGCAGTGCACTAGGAGATAGATTTAATTGATGGCTAATTTAAACTACATAGAACTATCTATTTGGCATCTAATATAAATTAGTTAAATTTTAATACTTCTATTTTTTATAATTTATTTAGTTGAGAGTGAGAATGGAGAGAGTGACAACCCTTCTGAGAGTTGCTCCATCATCACCAATATCGAAGATCTCTCCGACACAGCCGCCAACCATCTCGCAGATCTTTCGGGTCTTCCAGCCGCTGATAGTGCCGAGGCGGCAAACGTAGCGGCCGTCAGGTCTGTACTCTAGTGCTCGACGTTGTCATGGACGACAGAATCGTTGATGTTGCTGTTGCTATAACCGGTGCTGTTGTCTGCATGGAGCCTGTGGCGATGTCAGTAAGATATTAGACCGCGAATCAGTATATGCGGAGTTCAACTCATGGGCTCGCCCGTCACTGAAATCGCTTATAGTGAGGAAACTGACGTTAACCTTAGCTTTACCAGCTCATTTCAGTCATTTCGTACAATTTATTCATTTTACTTATTTCTTTTATTTCACTTGCATCTTAGAATTCATTCATTTCTCTTTATTAATTCGTTAACTCATGCCATTCACGTCACTTATTTCATTTATTCCATTTGGAGATCCAATTTTTAGATCTAGAAGTCCAGGGATATTGAATTGTACAGCGATAATTTAATTACTAATCATTGGAACATCGAAACTTTAAATATTAAGTACTAACAAAAAAATTAACAGTGTTACACTGGAGGTGAAATAATCATAGTAATATTAAATATTTATGTTATTGTCTCTCTTTGTGATTTGGAAGAACGAACTAGTATTTTAAAAATGAAAACATCAATAGTAATGCATAACGTATAGACAGAAAGTAAGGCTATTGTATACGCCGCCGACATTCTTATCTACGTGTAATTAAGTGAATGACATTTGACATTTGAGAAAAATAACCTATTCTCACTACGCAGAAACTAGATGGCTATAATTAGCTCTTAACTGTCTTAAAATAATTGCGCGTGATGCTGGAAATATTTGCGAAAAATTCTAAATCAAAACTCTTCTAATAAGCCCTTATAGTGAATCAATAATTATGGATATGTAACGATTGATTTTTCACCTGTTCAAACATCACTGTATGCATAATTAAAGTAACATAGTCATCGGTGGAATTTCTGGTGTAAGCCTATCTTGCTACTTTACTCACTAGTATCGCATGTGTATAACTGAGGCTTGTGATGCAATAACGACGTGGCACGCTAATTGGATTATTTTTAGATGCAGTTTATAGAGAGAGCAAATGCCAAAATTAATTAGCAACACTTGGCATTACAGAAAACACCCTTTTTATAGCGTCGTCTACAGAGTTGTGGTCAATTTGACCCCACACGAAGTTGCTAGATAAAAATAATCTATAAGGATCTGCTTAATAAGGTTCAAGGAATTTATTCCTAAATACAACTACTAACTAATAATTAGATTGAACTGTCATGAATCATCATCATCATCTTCCCCTGAATCTCAGTTTGACTAGGGTCGGGATACGAATAGACTGTCTCAAATCCTGTCTGTCCTACACCACATCACCAGTCAATCCCCTATTTGAGACTTTTCCATTCGTTAAAATATTTGTTGCAATTTCTGAAGCCTAGGCGATCACCAACCGAATGCCCTTTCTGACGTTGGTATGGATCTTTGTGCTTTAGTCGCCATCCACGACACGTGCAGTCACTAGTTGGGCAATTCTTCAAACAATCCGGAAAAAACACGGGAAAAAGTTACTAAGGTTCAAGGAATGTCTTCCTCAAGACATCTACTAACTAATAATTAAAATATTGTAACTGTCTTGTAAATGCAAAAAAATCAGTAGATCCTATTTGGCTGCGGGATTTGACCCCAGCAGAAACAAGACTGCCAACATTTTTTGAGAAACTAACAATTGTCAACAATTGTACTCTAGAATAATAACTAAAGAGTAGGCAATATAAAAAATTATTGAAATAACACTAAACTAAAATTGTGTATAATGTGTATAGTATATCCTGCGTTTGCAAGCTATACACGTACTGTATATATTATACAATCTGCATGCGTAGATTTAGTGCCAAAATAGCAATATATAATTTTAAAATACATGTAGCCTATATAATACAGTCACATAGAGCATAGCACATATACACTATATAGCAGGTATACGCGTTTATTAAAGCGGTGTACCTGCAGTGATGTGTGCTGTGGGGACGTCCCCTATATAATATACGAGCTGTACCTGTGTGAATATATATATATATATATATGTATATATATATATAAATAAATATATATATATATATATATATATATCTACATGTACATCATATACAGGCCCCATACTTAAATATATTAACATATTATATACATACAATTATACATACATGTATAATACATGTATATAATATATACATATAATATACATGTATATATATATATATATATATATATATATATATATATATATATATATATCTTCTGGCGACATATATGCACTTCGTGAATAGAATATCCTGTTAGTATGCACGCGGACCCTAAGGCTGTAGAGAGGATGGAGGCAGAGCTGGAGTAGGGATTAATTGATTAGTGTGGTAGACGCCTCTGTATAATTTCTTTCTTAGAAAAACTTCTTCCGGTCAGGGTTAGTTCTTGAATGGATGACGTAGATGGATGGAATGATAGAACAGACTGGAGTAACCTTGAACATAAATTCCATATGATATCTGTAAAGGATTTTCTTCGTGTTGTGCCTTAGTTGTTTTAAGAGTAGACCAACTGGTGACTGCACGTATCGTATTAGGCGAGTAAAGCACTAAGATTCAAACCAAAGTCAGAAAAGGCATCTGGTTGGTGAGCCTCTAGGTTGAAGAAATTGCTACAAAATTCTATAAAATGAATGCAACTTACGTTATCCACAATGAATTAATTATTAATTATTCATTCACAGAGTCGCAATATTTGGCAGTTGAATGTTTTTATTATCTTAAATACAACTTCATGAAGTTTTAAATGACGGATCCTGAGGTGAATTGAACTCTCGTGGGTTCGAATACCAGCCGCGCTTTTCTGAGTGTAAAATCTCGGACATTCACTGGACTGGTTATACGGAAAATTGTCTTCATTGCCTAACAGTTTAAACATGTGATATTAAAAGTGATAGATATCAACATAGTTGTTCATTTCAAAATAATGCGCGTTTACTTTTTTATATTATGCATGTACATATAGAAGAATATATTAAATTAATTAATATTATTAACTAATTACTTATTATTATTACCTGACAGGTTACGGATGATCGTTGCTAGGCTGAGCGCAGATCTAAGACGCAGGTACCCCGAGCTGAAGCTTGTCGACAACCTGGAATACGCTGCCTCAGTCCTTGAGAACGTCTACGTGAACGAAACAAAGTGCTGTGCTTGCTTCTACATACTTTACTTATTAATATAGTATATTGTAATGGTTGTATAGCAGGATAGACTAAGTTTTTCAAAGTTGAAGGAATATACACACACACACACGCACACACACAAATACACACACACAAACACATATATACATGTATATATATATAATTATATATATATATATATATATATATATATATATATATATATATATATATAGAAAGCAGGGGCGGATCAAGATATTTTTTAAGGGGGGGGCCCGAGAATTTTTTTGAGAGTGAACAGTTTTTGCTTTCTTCGGGACATGTTGCGCAACCAGACAAATTTCTGTGGGGGAGCTCAAAATTTGTTCACTACTGCGTTCGGCTCATAGAATGAGTGTATCCCCGTACCTTACCCACCCCGCCCCCGCTCATACCCGTCAGGGGAAAACCTAAAATCCTACATTTGTTTGGAAAAGTAGGCTAATTTTTTCACCTCTGAAGAAACTCTGCGGATCTCGACGAATTGTAAAAGTGACCTAATTTTGGCGATGGAGGGGGGGGCTTAAGCACCTCCCAGCCAAGGCTGTTTGCATCACTGCTACGGGACAGAGTTCATATTTTTTACTTACACCCTTTTTCCTCTAATGCAGTGGTTATGCATTGGTTCAAGTGAAAATTGAGAGCTAGTCAAACGGTCAACATTGTTTTGGACTCCCTTCCATTATACAGTGCTCCTAGTATATCCTAGAAAAAATCGAGCTATTGAAACTGAGTTCCCTGTCGTACCCCCCCACCCCCCGGGCCCTCCTAACCACTGCCATTACTAACATATTTACACAGAGAAATTGCCATAGAAACAATGAAAATATACCCTGTCTTACCCTCCCCGCCTCCCCCTAACCACATCCATTACTAACATATTTACACGTAGAAATTACCGTAGAAACAATGAATATATACCCTGTCTTACTCTCCTCCCGGCCCCCCCCCCCAATCACATCCATTACTAACATATTTTCACATCGAAATTGCAGTAGAGACAATGAATATTCCCCGTATTGTGCTCGGATGTGGTTGGGCCTCTGCAGATTAGGGCAACCGCAAACAATCTGCCGCGTGTACGTAAGAGGCGACTAAAGGCAGGAGCTGAGGATGGCAAGAGGGGACCCACCTCACCATGAAATATTTTCCCCCAGGATTAAATGGCAATTAATCCACCTAGTTGAGGAAGGCAACGGGAAACCACCTCACAAGCCATATTTTTACCAAGCTATAGGCTACATAAGGTATGGATAAGGCATAGACTTTGTGAAGGGATTAACATGTTGATCAAAGGAGTGCTCTTATGGGTCTTAAGTCTTAGGCAGACTTTGAGTATGAATATGTACCTTGAACCTGCCACTTGGCAGTGCACTGAAGAGAAGAGACAATGAATATATATCCTGTCTCACCCTCCCCGCGGGCCCCTCCCCCCTAACCACTACCATTACTAACATATTTACACATAGAAATTTCCATAGAAACAATGAAAATATACCCTGTCTTACCCTCCCCCGGGCCCCCCCCTAACCACCTCCATTACTAACATATTTTCACATCGAAATTGCCGTAGAACGTATATATACCCTGTCTTACACTCCCCCCGGGCCCCCCCTAACCACTGTCATTACTAACATATTTTCACATCGAAATTGAGATAGAAACAATGAAAATATACCCTGTCCTACCCCCCCCCCCCCACCTCGGGCCCCCCTAACCACCTCCATTACTAACATAGGGTCTATTTTCACATCGAAATTGCCATAGAAATAATGAAAATATAGTTTTAAAATTTTTATCGGCGGACCTAGGGAGGGGGCCCGGGCCCCCTGTGCCCCCCTGGATCCGTCACTGATAGAAAGAGAGAGAGAGAGAGAGAGAGAGAGAAAGAAATATGTTTATTAGGTCCAAACACAGCATATACTATACAAAATACATTTGTAATAATATATATTCATATATATTATTACAAATACATTTGTAATAATATATATTCATTTGTATTAATATATATTTATATATATATATATATATATATATATATATATATATATACACACACACACATTTAAGTATCTATATACATGCATAGAATACGTTCATGTAATGTTCTTGATCACCTAGTCGTGGTTATTTCTAGTGTATCATTGATCACTGTAAGTGAATGAAGGGATTTTAAATACGCCCCGAAGCTCTTTAAGTCCTCTAAAACTTTAAATCCTTCCTTTTATATTCTACATTTTCAATATAGTGTATATAAGTTAAAGCTTCAAGCTAAACCTTTCAGAACTTTTGTACTTCCAGTACTTTAGTACTTCCAGTCCTTTCTGTACTCCTTGCTGTAGGGTTAGATGTGAAGGACTGGCAAATTTCATTAAGGATTTTTTTATTTTTTAGAAAATAATATTATTAAGAGGAACTTCTAATTCTAACAACAATTATATTACTAATAGTTTGAGTTAAAATTGTGTAAGTTTGAGAGAATCTGATGCTAATAAATTCATTAATTAAGTTTAGCAATGAATTGCACTAATACTACTAATATAATAATAATAATATATGTTGAGTGTTCTAGAGTTAACAATAACATTTAACATTTAATAATAACGCTCATGGTCGTTAAGGATTAACTAAAATAAGGCATGAATTCCAAGTAAAGTTAAGCTAGTAAAAACTAATGTTAACATCAGTTTCCTTACTCGAAAGCGATGTTAGTGACGGGCTAGTCCATGATTTGAACCTCGCACTTACTCCGTGGTCGAATAACTTACCGACATCGCCACTGGCTCCAGACAAAATTAATTAGAAATAGGTATGGAATATATATATATATATATATATATATATACATATATATATATATGTATATATATATATTTTATATATATATATATATATATATATATTGAATAAGGTTTAGTTAACTAGAACAATGTATGAATTAACGAGAAAAGAGCAAGGATTAACGACTTTCAAAAGCTGTGGATTAGATGTAAAAAAGGTAAGAATTAGCTAGAATAATGTAAGTCTATGGATTACTAAGAAAGTGCATGAATTAGTTAGAATAAGGTATGAATTATCTAGAATAAGGTGGTATGGATTGGTTAAAATAAGGAATGAATTAGCTAGAATTAATTATGGATTAGTTGGAGTAATGTATGAGAGAGATTGAGAGAGTATGAGAGAATGATTGAGTGGTAGAGAGACAGACAGAGAGAGAAAGGGGAACGGGAGTACAAAGAGAGAGAAAAAGAGAGTGTGTGAGAAAGATGGAGAGAGCTAGAGGGAGCGAGATGGAAAGAGAGAGAGAGAGAGAGAGAGAGGAAGAGAGAGACAAAGAGACAGTGAGAGAGAGAAACAGGGAGAGAGACAGGGAGAGTGAGAGAGAGGGAAAAAGAGGGAGAGAGAGATAGAGACACAGGGAGAGAGAGAGACTGAGATGTCGAGAAATATTTTAGCTTCCTGCTCTAAATGTCAAGAGGGAATATATTCCACATCTAGAAATCAATAGCACAACCTTGCGTACATCATCCGCCTATCACCTACCTTTCCATGATCAATAAACCGATAAGTCTCTCAGATATAATTGTAATGATACCTAATATTACCACTGTGGAATCTTCAGGTCTCTCTCTCTCTCTCTCTCTCTCTCTCTCTCTCTCTCTCTCTCTCTCTCTCTCTCTCTCTGTCTCTATGTCTATCTCCTTCTATCATTCCTTTGCTCTTCTCTATTTTTCACATCATTCTATGTATGGTGTACAGTATCCCTGTGTTTCGTGAAAACTAAATTTCTATCTACCTGTATCTATCTTTTCTTCTCTCTCCCTTCTCTACTTTTATTATTTCCCTATTTCTCAGGTCCATAACCTTTCGCATATTTCTATTCTCCGCTTTTCTCTTCATATCAAACATACGTTTTGGCAATTAAATTATCCAATAGCAAGTATCGGTCCTCCTAAAAACGTTGTATGTATATATATATATATATATATATATATATATATATATATATATATATATATATATATATATATATATATATATGGCGTATCTTACCTACTTCGCCACTGGGCGAAGTCGGTAAGATACTCGACCGCGGATCAGTAGGTGCGAGGTTCAAATCCTGAGCTCGCCCGTCACTGACATCGCTTTCGAGTGACGAAACTGACGTTAACCTTAGCTTTACCAGCTTTTTACCAAATACGAATGAAGTCTAGTCAATACTTGTTAATTGAAGATAATCGATTTAGCAATGAATTATTTTTAAATCATAGACTAATTATAATTAATATCAATGATTAATATTATTTTCAATGTTCATTGATAAATATTTTGACTAATTGACTGGCTGACTGGCTGATTTACCAATTCATTGACTTATCGACTGATTGAATGACTGACTGACTGACTGACTGACTGATTAACACATCGCTTCCTACCATAGACTTTTTCATCTTGCCTGACTGTTTTTATGATCACCGGACCGGCACCGTTTAAGATCTTTCTTGCTGTTCAACAAAGGTTCTTTCATATCGCTCGAGGTGAATCGATTTGTAGTGACATGTGATGGAGGACGTTCCTGACATAATACTTGTGTGAGGAAACGGACGTTAAATCTTTATTATTATTATAATTACTTGATTGATTAATTTACTGAAATATTGAATAATAAATTGACTTTATAATTGACTCGGTGCTTGATTTAATGATTAATCGATTGATTAATTTTTCTAATCAACTCGCTGATTAATTAATTGTCACACTACCTATGCTTCAGAAGACTATACGACGAAGACGATGACCTTAGCGAGGTCACTGAGGCAGAGGTGCCTAGCCAGGTCAAGGACTGGCTCTCGATGACCTTCACAAGGTCAGCTAGCTCACTGAGGAGAATGTCCCAGGACAAACCTAGATTCCGTAGTGTAGCCAACGTTATCAGAGCAGGGATCATGGTCAATAGGTTAGTTGATGTGTGTCTCTGTCTGTGTCTGTGTATGTCTGTCTCTGTGTGTGTGTGTCTCTCTCTCTGTCTCTCTCTGTCTCTTTCTCTCTTGAATAGATCCAAGGAACATATTCCTACACGCACGCTGCTTTTCACGCTCCATAGAAAGCACAACATCGATTAACGAATTAATCCCTCGATAAATAGCTCCTTATTAAGCCTTAATGTAGCCTATAGCTTGGGAATAATATGGCTTTTGAGGTGGTTTCCTGTTGCCTTCCTTAGTTCTGTCATGGATTAACTGCTATTTAATCATAGGGAAAAATTTCTTGTTGGTTGATGCTTAAACGTTATTTTAGATAGCCAATCTCTAATATTTAAATATTATATTTAAATGTTAGACGTCACGTTAATGGCGAATGTTTATATTTACAAAAATAACGTTCACTTTGGATATACATTAACTATTATATCCATATTCATAAAATTTCGTGCCTCTAACTATTTTGAGTGACTGCGCCAAGTATCGAGTTGTTCTACTTAGAAATTTTGCGATGGTTACTTATTATATGCTGGATAATCACTGTGCTATAATCTACCCTTAAATTTATAGGTAGAAACATTCGTAAGATTATTTGGATATCATGCCTAATTGTGCTGGTCGTCCATTTGAGCCATGTCCTCAAGCACGTAACGACAGTTCTGTAAAGTTCTCACTCTGTGACTTATATCTGTGTCCAGACTGCTTGGAGTATAGGTGGCCTACCTCCAGGAATAATGAGACGAATACAAGCAAGCCATATCTCATACAGGCTAATTCCAAGTTATACATCGAGCCTGTTTCTAACGTCAATTGTCTTTCACAAGGAACAGCTTCAGTCCGTCGCAACAAGGTATCAAGCTTTCAAGACTGTAGTTCTGTTTCTCCTGATTCATTACCTGCAGTCAAACACAGAACTTCTGGAGCTTGCAGTGTGTGCTTTTCTATACATCAAATCTGCAAAGAGACAGGAGCAATCCGCGTGCACGGTAAAATGTCAAACCGTTGCCCGGGGTCCCATTTTCCTCCGCGTCCAGAGTCTATCCTGTCGCTTCCCATTCAAGACGTTAACAAAAATCCTCATTCTACCCGCATTTCTGCTTCGCCGCCTGAGCCCATCCTGGAACCTTCATCACCTCTACTTAATGCTACAAGTTTGTTGCTGCACCCAACTTTACCATATAACACAATCAAACACATTCCTAAAGCTGCTAGACCCAGTTGTGCTAAATCTTTGGCTAATATTCTTAATAAAATTTCTAATTGTCCACGGGATATAAATGACTGGAGCCACTTATTTAACTTTGGAAAGGATGTTCTAATTGCACCTCCTCGTGCAGGGAAACGCATGAATCTGTCTAATGCAATAAAGAAAAGATCTGAACTCTTTGACTGTCGTAAAGAGACTGCTCTCCCTAAGTACAAGTTTAATCGTTCTCCTGGCAATTCTGACAAGCTATATTCACTAATCAGGTCGAAAATAGAAGACGGCAACATGAGGGCTGCGGTCAGACTTCTATGCTCAGATGATGCTCCTGCCGCAGACAATCCGGACACTTTGCAAAACCTGAAGGATAAGCATCCAATTCTTTCAGAGGTTCTTCCGCCTGCTCCTGATCCTTTCACTACTCAATCATTTCAAGCCTCAGAGAATGGTATTTTAAATGCTGTTCGTAGTTTTCCAGCAGGTTCTTCTGCCGGTCCAGATGGTATCAGACCACAACATATTCTAGACTTAATAAATGATCGGGTATCCGGACCCATTCTTCTCCCAGCTCTTACCTCCTTCACCAACACTCTGCTGAACGGTGAGTGCCCGGACCCTATTAGGAAACTTCTGTTTGGTGGACGCCTAATAGCTATAGGTAAGAAAGATGGTGGAGTTCGTCCTATTGCCATTGGATACACCTGGAGGCGTATCGCAGCTAAATGCGCAAATGCACATGTTTCATCTAAAGTGGCATCATTCCTTTCGCCTATTCAGGTGGGTGTTGGAGTAAGTGGGGGCTGCGAAGCAACTGTGCATGCAGTCAGACGTTTTCTCACGTCGTTGCCGGAAAAATTCAGTGTAGTTAAATTAGACTTCAAGAATGCGTTCAACAATGTAAATAGATTTCAGATGCTTCAAGAAGTCTACAAATATATCCCAGAGATATACAAATTTGCTACTCATCATACAGTGCAACGTCACACCTCAAATACAACGATCACATCATTGAGTCTATGGTTGGTGTTCAGCAGGGAGATCCTCTTGGACCTCTTCTATTCAGCCTCACTATTCATCCTCTGCTCAAATCTCTGATCTGTCCTCTGAGAGTTGCATACTTAGACGATGTGACCCTTGGAGGAAGTGAGGATTCATTAAGCCACGATATTTGCAATATTATGGAGAATGGGAAAGTTCTTGGCCTAGAATTGAACCTGAATAAATGTGAAATAGTTTCTCCCTGCCCTCAAACAATACGCCATCCAATACTACAATCATTCAAAATGATACCCCAGGATGAGAGTTCACTTCTCGGAGCTCCTCTATCATTCGGAATTGCCATGGACAAATCACTTTCGACAAAAATTGTGGATCTTGAACTGGCCTCAAGTCGTTTGCCATTGATCTCCAGACATGACGCTTTGACAATACTTCGATATTCTCTTAGTATTTCTAAAATGTTGTACACACTGAGATCATCTCCTTGTTTCAATCACCCAGCATTAAATAGCATTTGATAATAAACTGAAAGAGTGCCTTTCCACGATGTCTAACATTGCCCTGTCTGATACTCAGTGGTCACAGGCTACTCTACCAGTTAAGAAAGGTGGGTTAGGTATTAGACAAACATCGCATGTTGCGCCCTCAGCTTTCATATCTTCATACATTTCTACCAGGCCACTTCAGGATTCCATTCTAGGTCACTTCTCATCCTATCATGATGTCAACTTTGATCTTGCTCTTTCATTATGGTCTGAACGGTATAACGCTGTAGCTCCAACTGGAGATAAAGATAAAATGCAAAAATTCTGGGACGCAGCAGCCATCGAAAAATGCTTTGAGCAGATTTTAA
This sequence comes from Enchytraeus crypticus, assembly GCA_905160935.1. NCBI lineage: Eukaryota > Metazoa > Annelida > Clitellata > Enchytraeida > Enchytraeidae > Enchytraeus > Enchytraeus crypticus. Next base: position 344,394 of record CAJHZI010000832.1, on the reverse strand, counting down.
ACTTTCAATCTGACGCATCTGATAGAGCAAGGCTCCTGGCTGTTTCAAGTCCACGAAGCAGTGACTGGTTACACGCCTTCCCTATCTCATCCTGCGGCCTTCATTTGGACGACGAGTCCGTTAGAGTTGCTATTGGCTTCAGACTTGGTGCTCGGCTGTGTGAGCCGCACACTTGTCCATGTGGTTCCATAGTAGACTCTAGAGGCATCCACAGTCTATCGTGCAAGAGGAGTGCAGGTAGGGCTAGTCGACATCACAATCTGAACGACATCGTTTGGCGTGCTCTTACCAAAGCCAGCATTCCTTCTATCAAGGAGCCTCCGGGTCTCTTTCGGTCTGATGGAAAGCGCCCGGATGGCCTTACTCTCATTCCGTGGCAAAAGGGTAAGTGCTTAGCATGGGATGTAACAGTCTCTGATACCCTAGCCAATTCTTACCTTCACGTAACTTCATCTTCGGCTGGCGGAGCAGCCGAACTGGCTGCCAGAAGGAAACTCGAGAAATATAAGGATTTGCCTTCAGTCTACGACTTCATGCCAATAGCAATTGAAACATTTGGCCCAACGAATGAAGCTGCCTCAGAGTTTATCAACATATTAGGTAGAAAAATTTCAGATATTACCGATGATAATCGTGAAACCTCTTTCTTGAGGCAAAGAATTTCAATGGCACTTCAGCGCTTTAATGCTGTCTGTTTTAGAGGATCGTTTTCTCATTCTGATGATCCTGCTTCTGAGGATAATGTGAATCCTACTACCTCTCATGGTTTACCTGTCTCGATTGCTACAGCTGCTATGACCATAATTCTAGCTGATGCACCAGACGGAACCATGCCTTCAGATTTCGATTCCATTTCAAGCTCCTGTTTGTTTAATCCTTTGACAGCGCCACTTGAAACTTCTGAACCTTTCAATGGAGCACATCCACTGCTGTCTTCGATCTCTAATGATGCGTCATCATATGATTTAGAAGTGGTAGGTTCGAATGAGAAAGACAGAAACGATGTCGTAGCATATAACACGGACAGCTTTAACTCAGCTGCTACTGTTACAAAGAGAAGCAGACGAGGATCTCGCAGATCTGTTCTTGACCTGACCATCGTTGAAGCTAAAGCAATGTGTGGAGAAATGGACAATTCGTCCAGTCGACAACTAAGGAAGCGTAAACCACATCCAGAATCTAATGTTAATAGGATTTACGAGACTCATGACATGAGAAAACAGAAACCTACAAAGGCAATGAACTTCATAGTCACAGACCCTAAGACTAATGAAGGGCCTGAGGGAAAGATCCTAGAGAACTCATCGGCTGAAAAATCATCATTTTCAGCAATAAAATCGTCTGAATCAAGTAAGATCCTTATGTATGTTCACAGTTTTCTTCTTGAGTATCGTAACTCGGTGGCCATCAGTCCTCTCATAAATCTATCCTACATCCCTGGGATCTCATATGTCAAGGATCTGCACGGGTTCACCGGCTCTACTCTCGACACACCCGGTAAACCTTTGCATTGTTCTGCTTCCCACAATCATCAGATTGCTAATGGAGTGAGTTGGGTGGCGGGGCTGAAGAAGAAGAAAGTAGAAGTACTTATAGGTACGGCTATATGTCCGCGTTCTGCTGAAATTTGTGTCTTGGGTGGCAAATCACAAACAAATTTCAAACGTCGCGTGTTGTCGCCTGAAGTCCCTAAACTCTTTGAGCCCCTCAACATCGATGACATTGCATTACCTCGATGTTCTACATCATCAATAGGGAATATGTCGCTGTACAAACCTTCAGCTATCGCTTACGAAGTCAGCTACGACGTGGATTTGCTGATGCTGACCTCGAGAGTTCTGTGTAGTGGTAGTGTTTCGCCAGTATTGAACTGTAGTTTTGCCTCAGTGCAGAACTTCCATCACATTGCACTTCCATCACATCACGGCCGTCAGACACTTCATATGAAACAGAAGAAGAAGATGCAGTCGTGGAGGCCTCAGATTCAGCGGGTGCTTCATTTCAATCTCCAGAAGCAACAACAACATCAGAGCTTTGATCGACAGCATATCGGGTTTTCTGTGAGCTCACCAGGATCATCTGGCTCCCTGCCTCCAACACACTCCTCGACCCACAAACCTCTGCGAGGGGCAGGGCCTCAGCTCTCGAGCCTGGCCACTGCGAGTGTTGACTCCCCAGTGAGGTGCCCCAAGTTCAGGGGACACCAGCCGCAGAACCCGATCAGCTCACCGGCTGGGTTGACCCCTCAGGTTCTTCTGCGTCCTGACACTGACACCTCTCAGCCGCCGCAAGATGGTTACGTTCAACCCACGGCTGACCTGCTCTCTCCGTTCTACGTCAACCATCCGTTCAGTCTGGAGATCAATGCTCTGATACAGCCTCTTGGTAGAGCTCAGTCTGCTCCCACGAGATCTGATCAGCAGCTGTTTGGTCTGCCACTGCTACATCAACAGCAGCCTCATGCTGCTGGAATGAGGCGGGAGCGCAGCAGTCAGCTGATTGGTGGGGAGCAATTTTCTATGATATCGGAGTTGGTGAAGAGCGAGACGGGAGGGAGATCTGAGTGCAGATCAGCCGATATCACATAGAAGATTTCAGAAAAACTTAAATGTTCGTCAATTTCTACACCAAGGAACTTAACCATTACTTGATTAGTGGATTAATTCTAAACTGTTTATTTTAGAAAAATTAGTAAATGCATGTCATGAGGAAGTTAATTCTACAGAGGTCTAGAACTGATTCATTAGAATTCAAAAGAACTGCGTCATCCACTTGTTGATATTATCACCATGTATCTAGTTAGCAATTACAGGAGAGAAAGACTAATAGCATAATTCAATCACATACAAAACTAATTACATTTTCTAAATATATCTTTAAATGTTTATGACTAATTTATGGATTCAATAATTGAATCATTACTTAAGTAATTTACTTATTAATCTATTTATCTAAAACTCATCTATTTATTTATTTTAGTTTATTTCTCTATTTTACACTATTTAATATTTGGGTAAATTCAGGTATGTTACCCCATTCATCAAACACACAATACACACAACCACACATACACAAATACAACCAAATACACACGGTTTTTGTACGCCTTGTTTGTGTTCAGAATATACAGACGTCTTTCAAGCAGCATTGGATTACATGTTCCTCCCAATGTACTGATGATGCTAAAGGTAAATATACATATCTCCCTTTCTCTTACTCTTTCTGCTCTTTCTCTCTCTCTCTCTCTCTCTCTCTCTCAAATATATATATATACTGTATATATATATATATATATATATATAGCGACGTTTATTAGTGAATGAATTTCTACAGGAACTCGTCAGCTCTGATCTCCATTGATTCTCCACAACAAATCGTTATTGTTGTCGTTGTGTGACGTAACAAGTTTTTTGAACCGTCTGATTAGCCCACAATCTTCGTGGGCTGGTCGATCATGATTAATTGATTTCTGCTTGGACCATATGTTACTGCTCAGTACGAAAAGGTCATAGACTGCCCGTGCGGCGCTGGATAGCATAGACTCGATAGACATTAGATCAATGATAAAAATCGTATTGTTTAGTTAATTTGGTTTATAGAAGTTATTAAATTATTATATTAAGTTTTGTTAAGGATTAGATTTATGCTTAGGGATAGGGTTAGGGTTAGGGTTAAGGTTTAATTGAAATGGAATTAGGGTTGTTTTAATTGAATTAGGGTTAGATTAGATGACATATAGAAAATAAACAATACGATTTTTGTCATTGAACTAATGTCTACCCATAGACTCGATGTCATAGATGGATGATTAGCTCCCTGTTTAAATAAGTGACTATTATGCTCTGAATTATGCGTTTATTTTAATGTCACGCATTCATTCAATTTTTCTGTCTATTTTAATATCCCCTATTCGCTGAATTTATGTGTTTATTTTAATATCGTTTAATTTTGGAATGATACGTTAATTTTAATCTCACTTATTACCTTAATGATATGTCTTTTATTTTCTCACTAATGTGTTTATTTTCACTGGCTGGAGCATGTGACAATTTCAGTAAGATATTCGACCGCGGATTGGTATGTGCGGGGTTCAAATCCTGGGCTCGCCCGTAACTGACATCGCTTTCGAGTGAGGAAACTGACGTTAACATAGGCGTTACCAGCTTTTTTATTTTAATGTTTCTTACTTTTTAATGATGTGCTTATTATAATGTATTTATTTGTATCTCCTCTATTTAAAAACAATCTGAAGCCGCAAATCAATAATATACTAAAATAAGAAATGAAGCTTCCGAATATAAATACAATTCATACATGAAAACAATAGCATAGTATACAAGTAAAGCAAATTCAAGTAATGTAGTTTAAACGTAGTTTGGCTATTCATTAGTGGTATCATTTAGTATCATTCGAGTTATAAAGTTTTCTTTCATTTAAGAAGTTACTACATTAATTTCCCTTATTCTTCTCCTCTTATAAACCATGTCTTCAGTTGCATCGTTTTCTCAAACTTTTTATCCGTTACATGTAAATTTAACACAAATATTAGCAAAGTACGCGCATTCTAAAGTTTCTGCTTGCTATATAAGCAGCAAAACATTCATGAAAACAGTTCTAACAATATGTACTGGAATATTTAGTATTAGTTTAATTCTGTTTAGAAATATTATATCAGGAATAATTGATTGAAGTTAGTATAGTTTAATTCTTATTCATTTTAATTCCATTTCATTTGGGTGTTTTATTTCTAAACGCAGAATTTGGATGAGTGGAATTTTGACGTATTTTCTGTTAACGAAGCCGCGGAAAACAACGCACTTAAATATGTCGGTTACGAAATACTGCAGAAATACGATCTACTTACGAAGTTTAGAGTTAGTTAACCTTTCTCTATTAGTTTAATTTGTATCTAACAATCTATTTAATTTTCATTTGTTGTATTGGTATGCATCTCAACTAGGCTGAAAAATGTCGGACAAACTTTGCAATACTAACCATAATGTAGATTGTAGTGTGTTTAACGTCTAGGTTCAGAAGCATAGTGCTTCTCTTTAAGACGTCACGACACACTCGAGCTACCATCACAACGGTAGTGTTAACAACCCGTTAACAGTTAGTAGATTTCCTGACCAAATAAAACCAGTTACTATATAAGAACAAATTAGAACTATAATTATATATACAGTATATGAGCTGATTTAATCCTAGATTAAAATGACCACGGTGTTTTTAGATTGTTTATTTTGTGGATTTAACGTTAAGGTCAACTTGAATGATCCAAAGGACCGACCAACCAAAGCAATAGTCAGATTAGACTGAGTGATGATCAAACTGGGTTGAACCTTGCTCCAAACAGTCCTGGGAGTCCCTAGACCAGAGTGAACCTTGCTCCAAACAGTCCTGGGACTCCCTAGACCAGAGTGAACCCTGCTCCAAACAGTCCTGGGAGTCCCTAGACCAGAGTGAACCTTGCTCCAAACAGTCCTGGGAGTCCCTAGACCAGAGTGATCCTTGCTCCAGACAATCCTGGGACTCCCTAGACCAGAGTGATCCGTACTCCAAACAGTCCTGATAATCTCTAGACCAGAGTGATACGTGCTTCAAACAATCCTGGACTCCCTAGACCAGAGCTCGACTTCAAGTGATTGCCCACAGCTCACTTAAGCCATTTAGCAGTCACTGTGGGTGAAGAAAAACAAAAGCTGACATTCTGAGCGAAGATGGTTTACTAAAAAAGGTCATAGAAGGTAAAATGGAAAGAAAGAGGAAGAGAGACACACCGAGATTAGGAATATTAGATAATTTAAAGATCCACTCATATTTAGACATGAAGAGGATATCGGATGAGAGAGAAGTATGGAGGCACTATACACAAAGGACCTCCAAGTAGGTAGTACGCTATTATGAGAGAGAGATAAAGAAAGATATATATATATATATATATATATATATATATATATATATATATATACATGTATATATACTGTATATATATATATATATATATATATATATATATATATATATATTAACTACTTGATGAATTTATTATTTTTACTATCCCGACCCTAGCTCAATCGGAATACAAGGGAAGATGATGATGATTGATTGTTCAAAGGAAAATGATGATTGATTGATTAAGATTGATTGATTTTTGCAGATTAATTCGCAGGCCCTGGATAACTTCCTACTTCAGCTGCAGCAAGGATACGGGAAGTACTCGAATCCCTACCACAATCAAGTGCACGCAGCAGATGTGGCTCAAACCACTCACCACGTTCTTACCAAATCAGGGCTCACGGTCAGATCAATCAGTTAATAAAGCACAGCTGGTAAAGCTAATGTTAACGTCAGTTTCCTCACTCGAAAGTGACGTCAGTGACGGGCGAGCCCAGGATTTGAACCCCGTACTCTCCGATCCGCGGGCGAGTATCTTATCTACATCGCCACTTTCTCCAGCCAGTAAATAAACCAAATAATAAAAAATATAAATAATAAATACATGTGTATAAAACAGAGGCTATAATGCTAGTTATTAGCATTAAAAAAATAATAATCGTAATAGTAATAGTAATATTAATAATAACCTTCGACAATTTCTATAGCGGTGTCATGACCGGTGTCCGGTCTTCAAGACTACTAAATAATAATAGTAGTAGAAATAGTAATAACAGTAGTAGTAGAAATAGTAATAATAATAGTAGTAGAAATTGTAATAATAGTAGTAGTAGAAATAGTAGTAATAATAATAGTAGTAGTAGTAGAACAATAATAGTAGTAATAATAATAATAGTAATAAGCTTGACATTAATGACGGAGAGAGTACTGAATTTGAAATCAACAGATCCTCTGTGCAACGATTTGCCAACATTCTATTCTATCCCGTTCCATTCAATCTATTCTATTCTAATCTATTCTGTTCTATTCTAATCTATTCTAATCTATTCAATCTATTCTATTCTATTCTATTCCATTCCACTCAATCTATTCTATTCTAATCTATTCTGTTCTATTCTAATTTATTCTATTCTATTCTAATCTATTCTATTCTATTCCATTCCATTCCATTCAATCTATTCTATTTTAATCTATTCTGTTCTGTTCTATTCTATTCTATTTTAATCTATTCTATTTTAATCTATTCTATTCTATTCTATTCCATTCCATTCAATCTATTCTATTCTAATCTATTCTGTTCTATTCTAATCTATTCTATTCTATTCTATTCTATTCTATTCTGTTCTATTCTATTCTATTCCATTCCATTCCATTCTATTCCATTCAATTCTATTCTATTCTATTCTATTCTATTCTATTCTATTCTATTCTATTCTATTCTATTCTATTCTATTCTATTCTACAGAACATTTGGCTTAGTGACGTGGAGATATTCGCCACAATACTGGCCGCCATGATACACGACTATGAGCACACAGGCACTACCAACAACTTCCACATAAACACAAGGTTGTAGGCATCAGTTATACTTTATGTATTAGTTATTGTTTTATCATATATATAGTTCATCTTTCTACTTGAATTTATCACATTCTAAATGCGTTTTTAATCTGTAACTAGACATGTGCTGAGGGAACTGGATAAACTATGTGACTGCTTTAGATTGCCTATGAATTGTTCCATGGTTCTGGACAATAGAGGTCTTATGGTAGAATCGGGTTTTTGAATTACGAGGCGTTTATTGCTAGTGCTAGAATTAGTAGGAACACAACGTCAAATTTCTTAGAATTCAGTTTCATAGTTCTATGATCGTATGTGCGTGTGTGTGTGTGTGTGTGTATGTATATTTATATGTGATGCATCTTGATCCTGTCTGTTTTGACGAATAAAGAAATGACTATTAATATAAAAGGAAGTTTAATGTTTAATGTTTAATAACAACAGTCACGGTAAAGTAAGAAAAATAAAAATAGAATGCACATAGTAAAAATCACTACAATATCAACGATGACTGTATTATATGCAAGTATCCTACCATATTTATTTCTTAGCTTCACAGTTTGAAGAATCAGATAGTAATTTGTAAATTATTCATTTATGCATGTATGTAATTAACACCCAAATTATCAGTTTCAAAAATAAATATAATCATACACTTTTAAATTTTTATAATTTAGATACTTGAATCCTTAGGTACATGGAATGTACGAACGTGGCAGAAATGATTCAAGCCACGGAAGAATTTGGCGTAAAAGAGATCACGTCAATAGCAAACGACATTTATGACAATGGCGAATTTCCTAAAGATCTATTGAGATCGATATTTATTGCATTACCGAAGAAACCTGGTGCGGTAGAATGTGAACTGCACAGAACTATAAGTCTAATGAGTGTAGTCATTAAAATCTATTTAAGAATTCGGCTAATGAGAATGAGAAATAAAATTAGACCTGAAATAAATCCCGTGCAATATGGTTTTATGGATGATTCCGGTACAAGGAATGCTATTTTCGTTCTAAGAATTCTGTGTGAAAGAGCCATAGAATTAAATAAGGATCTATTCCTTTGTTTCATTGATTATACCAAAGCTTTTGACAAAGTTAGACACAGCAAATTGATTGATCTTCTTCATGAATTGGATATAGATGGCAAAGACATAAGAAGTGTTAGGAATTTATACTGGAATCAAGAAGCTGCAATGAGATATGAGAACGAGTACAGTAGCTTTTGCAAAATTAAGAGAGGAGTAAGGCAAGGCTGTGTAATGTCACCAGATCTTTTTAACTTATATAGTGAAAATATAATGAGGAATATCAGTGAAATAAAAGGATTAGTAATTGGAGGATACAATCTTAATAATATTCGTTATGCTGATGACATAGTTCTTATTGCCGACTCGAGAGACAAACTTCAAGAAATGTTGGATATTGTAACATATCATAGTGAGGCTAGTGGATTATCTATAAATATGAAGAAAACAGAATGCATGACAGTCAGAAAACTAAAAATGCCACAGCCATGCTTAATCAATGTAAGAGGTCAAAATGTCAAACAAGTTGAATCAGTCATATATTTAGGGTCACTTATTCATCAAAATGTGAAATGTGACAAGGAAATAAACAGAAGAATAGCCATGGCTAAGGAGGCATATAACAGAATGTCAAAGATTTTTAGAAGCCATGAATTATCAATTGATACCAAAAAAAGACTTTTTCGAAGCTACATTCAACCAATATTATTATATGGAAGTGAAGTTTGGACAATCTCTTCTGTAATGGAATCGAAACTTGAGGCAACAGAGATGTGGTTCTATAGAAGAATGCTGCGTATATCTTATAAAAAACCACATTAAAAATGAAGATGTTCTACAAAGAATGTCAACTTATCGTGACCTTTTGAACCGAATACGACGACAACAGATGAAATTTTTCGGACACATTATGCGGAACAAAATAGTTGAAAATACCGTAGTGACAGGAATAATAGACGGAAAAAGATGCAAGGGTCGACAATGAATGACGTTTTTTAAGAGTCTTAGCAAATGGATGCAGTTAGCTGAAACAGAGATGATCAGAGCAACAATGAACAGAGACATATGGAGGAATATGACCATGACCGCCCAGGCTTGGAACAGGCACGGCACTTAAAGAAGAAGAAGAAGACTTGAATCCTACATTATGATTAATATTGATGTCTGACTAGTTTATTGTTTATATAATCAGGCAACATAACGAACTTTTGAAAGACTGAGGTGAATTGACTTGCCTTGGGTTCGATTCCCAAACAATCTGATCTGAGAGTAAAATCTAGAACTTAATATATTACTAAAAATATTACTATTATATACTAATGTTTATAACAATAATCGATTAATGATTTTACAGTTCGGAGTTAGCGCTGTTGTACCATGACTGAGGTGGTTCTCCGTTGCCTTCTTCAGTCCTTGCTCAGTCGCCTTTTATGACAAGTGCAGTTAACGATTGATTTATTCTTCAGCGTTCGGGATACAACACAGATATATAGTAGTACTGACTGTGATATAAGAAAAATTGTAATAAAATAAAAATTTAAAAAAATATTAATTAACTTTCGTAAGAAAATATTAATTAGTTTTTATTAGTTAATTAGTTTAATACTAATTATTATAATACTATGATATACGAAAAACCGAAATAAAATAATAATTTTAATAAATATTAATTATCATTCGTATAAAAAATATTAACTAGTATTAATTATTTTCTAAATAATTAGCATTAATTATTTCGCAGCTCGGAGTTGGCGCTGCTGTACAATGACAAGGGTGTGTTGGAGAACCACCACGTCAGTTCAGCGTTTAGACTGATGAGAGACGAAGAGTGCAACATACTCACCAATCTAAAGAGAGAAGAGTACAAGTAGGTCAAACAGTTCTGTAAAAAAGTAGGTCAAACAGTGTTGAAAGAATGTTAGGTCAGACAATGCTGAAAGAAAGTAGGTCAAACAGTCTGTAAGAAAGTAGGTCATACAGTTCTGTAAGAAAGTAGGTCAAGCAGTGCAGTATGAAAGTAGGTCAAGCTGTTCTAAGAAACTAGGTCATACATGATAATGATGATGATGACGACGATGATGATGATGATGAAACGTATATTCTCTCTCTATACTTTGTAATAACATTGTTCATCATCATCATCATCACCATCATCATCATCATCATCATCATCGATCTTCTTCTTCATCGTCATCATCATCATCATCACCATCATCATCATCTTTTATGGAAATTGAATACATTGATTGATTGATTGATTGATTGTTTCAGAGAGTTCAGAGCTCTGGTCATTGAGATCGTTCTTGCCACTGACATGTCTATGCACTTCTCTCAAATAAAAACCATGAAAAGTCTCCTAACTCTTCCAGATAGGTCGGTATCTAAATCTCTCTCTAACTTCTCTTCTCTTCTAATCTATCTCTCTCTCTCTTCTTCTTCTTCTAACTTCTTATCTCTACTCTTTCATCTCTTCTCCTAACTCTTTCAGATGGGTTGGCAATACTAGGTCTACACGTTCTGGTGAAGTGATCAACCATGTTGAGATCCATCACTTTCATATCACATGTTTAAACATTTAGTCATTACATAACATTGCCTGTTAGAAAGCCTGTTGGTTTGCCTCTTATTCTTTCTCTCTCTCTCTCTCTCTCTTTCTCTTTCTATGCCCTCAGAAATATAAACTCAAACGGAGCATTATTTTCCCACATTTCGTCACTTTTTGTAAAATTAATTTCATGTTTAATTTGAGCAGAGGATTTTTATATTTACATTAAATTAAAAATTTACCTATATATTCTTTTTTTATTCGTCAAAAATATATATATATATATATATTCTTTTTTGACGAATAAAAAAGAATATATAGGTAAATTTTTAATTTAATGTAAATATAAAAATCCTCTTATTTTATTCGTCAAAAAAAAAATATATATATTTTTGACGAATAAAAAAGAGAGATATATAAACTCAAACGGAGCATTATTTTCCAACATTTCGTCACTTTTTGTAAAATTAATTTCATGCTTAATTTGAGCAGAGGATTTTTATATTTACATTAAATTAAAAATTTACCTATATATTCTTTTTTTATTCGTCAAATATATATTCTTTTGACGAATAAAAAAAGAATATATAGGTAAATTTTTAATTTAATGTAAATATAAAAATCCTCTGCTCAAATTAAACATGAAATTAATTTTACAAAAAGTGACGAAATGTTGGAAAATAATGCTCCGTTTGAGTTTATATATATATATATATATATATATATATATATATATATATATATATATATATATATAGACACACACACACACACACACTTACACATACGATAATAGAACAAGCAAAATGCATTATAAGAAACTTAAATAGAGGTCCTACTAATTCCAGCACTAGCATTAAACGCTTCGTCAATTAAACACCCGCTTCTACCATAAGACACTCTATTGTCCAGAACCATGGAATTATTTTTAATATTATTATTTTATTTTTGAATTGTTTCTCATTGTCAGGGAAGACGATAACTCTACCATTGTTATTTTGCAGCATAGACAAATGTAAGACACTGGCTATGATAGTCCACTGCGCTGATATCAGTCATCCAGCCAAGGCGTGGAAGCTTCACGCCAGCTGGACTGATATGCTAGTGGAGGAATACTTCATGCAGGTCCTATCTTTGTCTCTGTCTATCTATCTCTATCTCTCTATCTCTCTCTGTGTCACTCTCTATCTCTCTCTCTCTTTATCTCTCTTTGTCTCTCTCTCTGTCTATCTCTCTCTGTCTATCTCTGTTTTTCTCTGTCTCTCTCTCAGTCTCTCTTTCTCTCTCTCTCTCTCTCTCTCTATCTGATTCTCTCTCTCTCTCTCTCTCTGTCTCTCCATTTCTCTCTTTCTCTCTGAATAAATTCGTTATTCGATGGTGTGCTTTTAAGTAAGCGTGAAGGCAGCTTGTGAGTAGTACTATGTACATTGGACCTGCCGTCCGGCAGAGCGCTAGAAAGAGAGATATAGGACCGGTGTATTTTGTTTATTGTTAGTTATTTATCTGATTCATTTATATTTTAATATTTTTAAAACAACAAAACAGTAGACAATAGGCTGCAACAGTGAACAATGGCTTTTTGCCTCCTGGGGAGCCCTAAGGCTATCGAGTAGGACACCAACAGCTTAGTGTTTACATCATACTGAAACTTTGCCATTGAGAAATTAGATTATTTTCAGTAATTCTATAGTTGCGTCATTTCTGTTATAGGGCGATAGAGAGGCGGAAATGAATTTAGCCATTTCTCCGTTGTGTGATAGAAAGAACACTTTAATCGCCGAATCACAAATAGGTCTGTATGATTTACACACATAAAATAAATTTGTGTTATTTATATCACAAAAAATAATATAAAATAGGTCTGCAACTCTGCATGATCATTGCTCTTTGATAGACTGGTTTTTATTCAATTTATTATACACATTTTTTGTTTTTGTTTTATTTTGCACTTACAGGACGTATTGCACTTATTACTTAGATTCTGATAATGCTTATTTAATTTTATATGTCAGATGTTCATTCAGGTGATTACTCTTTGACATTTTGTCAAAATAAAAAATATTTCTCTCTCTCTCTCTTGCTTATTATTCATATAATAGATACTTAATGTGCAATTGTTTATGTGTGTATTGGAAGAATTTTATGCCATTTATCTGCAGCTAGGTAGAGCATTATTATAATATGTAGGCCTATGTAAGTGCGTATGTATATATATATATACATGTATACTGTATAAGTATATATAAATTATGTATATATTTTTATATTTATATTGTTATATATATATCTATATATAATATATATATATATAATTATATATTTATATCTTTATTAATATATGTAGTATATATTGTATATACATTATTATAATAGATAAATAAATAAATATATTATATATATACATATGAAAGCTGATAAAGCTAATGTTAACGTCAGTTTTCTCTCTCGAAAGCGACAGCAGTGACGGTCGAACCCAGGATTTGAACCCCACACATACTGATCCGCGGTCGAGTATCTTATCGATATCGATATATATATATATATATATATACTGTATATATATATATATATATATATGTACATAAATATATATATATATACATGTATATGTACATAAATATATATATATATATATATATATATATATATATATATATATATATATATGGACTAAATTTTGAGATTTACAATCATACTGAATCATATAGATTTTGATTTATTTGTTGGTCGTTTTTATTTTATACTAGCCTATTGTCCAACAATTTCAGGTTTTATAGATTTCATAGTGGAGCCTAGTTTTCTAGTGATGGGGGACGCCATTGACAAGGTTCTTACGCCCCCCAGTGAGTCCAAATCTATCGCAGATCAGGAGGGGGTTCCCTCCGCCCCTGCTCCCCTACTTACTAAAAGTTTGTGATATTTATTATGCAATAATTTATATTTAATTATATAATAAATAATAGGAATAATAGTTACATAATATTATAATAATTTAATAATATAATTTATTTATTTACTAATAAATTTATTTATAATAAATTAATAATATAGTTAATTAATTGCGTCAAAATGACGTAAACCGTAAACTGTAAACATTGAATATATAAATAGTCAATCAAATCTGTTTGTCGCTTAGTATTTAAAATTGCTCACTAGTGTTATAATTAAGACTGCAATTAACATAATTAAGACTGCAATTAACATAATTAAGACTGCAATTAACATAATTAAGACTGCAATTAACATAATTAAGACTGCAATTAACATAATTAAGACTGCAATTAACGTAATTAAGACTGCAATTAACGTAATTAAGACTGCAATTAGCAGCATTAATTTACTTCTAATTTAATAATTTAATTAGAATCTAATAATATATTTAATTAATGCACGCATAATCTTTAAATTCCTCTCTCAACCTTTCCTCCCCCTACCCTTACCTCTATCCTAGGAAACTGAATAGTGGCAGGTCCATGGCCTATAACTCCTTTACATGTTTCTATTCTCTGCTTTTATTTTCATTCTCACATAAGGATGAGATAAGAAGTTTCATAAAAAATAACATAACGGCACAGTGGGTCAGGAAGCACAGATGCTTGTTTACTGCCCATTTCCTCCTTCCTCTCCATGGTTATTAGTAATCGTTGTCTTTTGGTGGCGCATCAATTTCAGCGTGCGCGGATTTAAGACTAACATTTCAACACCCCTTGATTTTTTCCTTCCAAGCCATCAACACTCGGTCTTCCAAGGTTGTAACTCACAAAGTACTAACCGGGTCCGATGTAGCTTAACTTCGATTATTGACTCGCAATTATACCAAGTGCGCTAGAGAGAGAGAGAGAGAGAAGCAACAATTTGACGTTCCGTAATATTGAACTAATAAAATCAAATTGAACTAACCAAATCAATATTGATCTAATACAATCATCGAAATTAAGGATTGGCTGCTACAAATAAAGTTAATTGTGGTATATATATCGTGATTTACTACTTAACTGTCATTTCTTTACAGATTCTGCTCATATGAAGATTGAGCGAGTTTGGACGGAATGCTTCGCCGTTAACAAACAGAAATGGAAAGAAAGAGCTATTCAGTTCGGTAAAAAATTTAGATTAACGTTTATTAATGTTACAAATTGTAACGGTATTGTTTATAATTGGTGCTAACGTCGTTAAGGCTTTAATAATTTGTGCGTTGAGAGAGAGAGAGAGAGAGAGGGAGGGAGGGAAAGAGAGGAAGGGAAGGAGGGATGGAGTGATGGAGGTAGGAAAGGAGGGAGAGAGAAACAGAGAGAAAGAGAGTGAGAGAAAAAGAGAAGAAACACGAGAGTGAAATAGATACATAAAAGAGATACGGAGAAGGGAGGGTAGGGGAAACTGAAAGAAACAGAGAGAACTGTGAAAGGCAATGGAAAACTACTGCAGAAGCCAAATTTCCACAAAATTAATGGTAGCGTTATGGCAGGTTGTTTCTTTCAAAGTTACTAGAAGTTGGTACATAAACTTGTGGTTAAGCTGCCACCTTTTATGAAGTGACTAACTTGACGACGATTTTAAAACTAACTTATATACACTTTTCAGCTGAAGAAAGAGCCAGAGCTGAGGAGGCTGAAGCTGCTGCTGCAAAAAATGAAGGATCCAGTACTGATGAAAAGCCGATCAAATCTGAGGAAAAGGAAAATTCCAAGAAAGTGGAAAACAGTGATCCTCCCAAGCCATCGAAAGTGGATGAAATAGAAGATTCCAAAGTAGCAAGAAACGGTGCAGATTCAAAACCAACAAAATTAGAGGAAAAAGAAGATTCTAAAGTTATGGAAAATAAGAACTCGCAACCGATGAAAACGATCAATGAGACGAAAGAAGGTAAACTAATTCAGTTAAAAAATTAATTTATTTAATAATTAATTATTTTATTTATTTATTTATTTCAAACCTCTTCAGTTTACAAAATAACATAACAATAGACAATAAACTGAGACAATGAACAATGGTTTGTGGCTTCTTGAGGAGCCCTAAGGCTATCGAGCAGGACACCAACAGCTTAGCATTTGCATCATACAATATTTTACAATAAATGAGAAATTTTATTAATTATGAACTACAATATTTATGTTAACAAATTAACGTGAAAATTATGAATTCATGCTAAATTCAGTAAATTATACTAACGTTCCCATTAAAAGGAACGTAAATTGACTATACTTTACGAAATTATATAAATATAACATTTTATAATTTTAACACTTAATTTATTATTTATTTCATGCTATTGTTGAATAAGCAATGCGTATTCTATTTACAGTAACGTTTATGATAATCTAGATTTACATAATCTTCATGGCATCGAATATCGTTTGATATTTAATGAGCCAAACTTTTAGGAAATTATTATATATTAACGTTGATAAGCCTGTATATTAGCCTAATTTTTATATTCTGGTTAGTAACACAACTTTTATTACACCATTTAACTACTATTACATATGTTTATTATTGTTAATGCTTATTAATGTTGTAAATGCTATTTACTGCTATACGTACGTTTTCGTACTTTTATTTTCTATTACTGTTATTTGAACAATTACGATAAGATACGTTTTTAAACTGTTTTTTATTCTATTACTACATGCATTATTTAAACACTGCAGGGCCTAATACTTTCTGCACTTTAAAAAATGTTATTTTGAACTTTCAATCTAATGATATAAATAAATCTAAGAATTCTTATTAAAATTTAAAAATTGTAAATAGGCCTACTTTAAAATTCAATGTAGATATAATTGTATAGGCCTACTATTTTGATATGCTTTAGTGCTCTTTAGATTTATTCATTGCGTTTTAAAAATATTTCAAGATCATTTAGAAATATAGTAATTTAATTAACTTAGTTCTTGAATATTTTTGTAGATACTAAAGTGGGAGCCGACTCTTCATCTGAAGATAGCGACAGCGAGAGCTCTTGCTAATTTATGTATTATTATAATTACGCATAATCATGAATATTGTGAGATATGACGAATAGTAATTATACATAACGATCCTGTAAATACGCGCTATTATACTATATATAATTACAAATAATTATACAAACTTCTACAATAATAAATATAATTATGCTTATTATGGAATGTACCACTCACAAATTACTTCAAAATTCTACAATTTTAATTAAAGGGCTAGAACGATAAGGGTGGGGGGATTGAATTCATAGTTTGAAGCAAGTAATCTGTAGCAATGTGTTGCTATGTAAATAGTAGAAACTGTAGTCGAAATGCGTAATAAAAATTCAACAACTAAATCATCGTCATCATCATCTCATCGTTATCATCATCATCATCATCATTATCTTCTTCTTCTTCTCTATAATCCCTTTCAATCAGGGTTGAGATTAGGGAATTTAGCAACGATTCCTGTAACTCATGGGTTCTGAACTTTGCGACCTAATATGCTCTTCCGAAACTCAAAGCCACTGCTGCTGGACTGAAGGACCTATCAGGGTGTTATTTCAGAATTTCACGATGCTATCTACTGCGCCAATCATAGGAGCTTATGAATTATGTACTGATATGTATCTTAGAGATTATGTATTGATATGTATCTTAGAGAATATGTATTGATATGTATCTTAGAGATTATGTATTGATATGTATCTTAGAGAATATGTATTGATATGCATCGTAGAGATTATGTATTGATATGTATCTTAGAGAATATATATTGATATGTATCGTAGAGATTATGTATTGATATGTATCTTAGAGATTATGTATTGATATGTATCTTAGAGATTATGTATTGATATGTATCTTATGTATCTTAGAGATTATGTATAGTTGTGTAGTAAACTATTTACACTTGAATGTGACATCTATTTGTATATACAGTTAGTTACTGTCATAGCCTGTTTGGTTATATCCATTACAATAAATTAGTAAAAATGACTTAATCGATTAAATATTTCTTACAGTCAATTTATTAACTTTCTAAGTAATAATAATAATAATAATAATAATAACTATTATATAATAAAAATAACAATAATAACAACAATAATGCCTCAAGTAGCCGGGCGGCGATTCAGCACGTATTGCTCGAATCGTGTTTATCAAACCTCAGGTTCTCTACACCCGGGTAAAAAATAAAAATAATAATAATAACAATAATAATAATAATAATGACACAATTATAGTGAAATGATCAACTATGTTGATATCTGTCACTTTTAATGCCACATGTTTAAATCGTTTACCAATTTAGACCATTTTCCGTATAACTAGTCCTGTGAATTTCCGAGATTTTAATCTCAGATCAGCGCGGCTGGGTTTCGAACTCGCGAGAGTTCAATTCACCTCAGGATCTGTCATTTATAACTCCACGACGTTACCCCTACGCTATTAAGACATTCAAAAGAATTAAAGCTAGTTTAACGTCAGTTTCGATTCTACTAGGTAGCTTATCAGTAACCGAAAGAGCGGAGAAAGATAGAGTGAAAGAGAGAGAGGGAGAGAGCGAGAGACTGAGAGAGACAGAGAGGTATACATGTATATTATTAGACAAGATTTCGATTATTACAGTGTTTTTGGACAGACTTTGGACTGATTTTCTGTATTTTGGAATTTGCACCGTTTTTGGACCTTCCTTTTGCTCGCCGGCTTGATTTTGTCTCAGTAGTGCTCGATGTTGTCATTGATGACTCTAGCACTCTAATTGTTGTTGTTATTATTATTATTAAGCCTACTGGAATTGTCACTGGGGCTTTTGATGCATTCCATAAACAAAACTACGTCATGAATCAAATGTAAACAGCAGTTCATCCTTGTACACATTACATGTAATTAAAAAGTGTACAATAACGTATTACGAAAGTTAAATATAATAGCATATAACATACTACAACAATTAGAGTGCTACCGTCGCCAATGACAACATCGAGCACTATTGAGACAAGCTCAAACCGGTGAGCAAAGAGAAGGTCCGAAAACGGTGCAAATTCTTAAATCTATAAAATCAGTTAAAATAAAGGGAATTAAAGTAAAGGAGGTTTATTAGTAAATAAAGCTCTTTTTGTATTATTTGATATAACATATATGTATATTATTTCATATTCCGTTGTATCTTAGTTTAACTAGGGTCGTGATTTAGAAAATTGTGTAACACTCTATGGAGCCTAGGCACTCACCAACCGAATGTCCTTTCAGACGTTCATTTAGATCTTAGCGCTTTATCGCCTATTAAGACAGGCGCCGTCAACGGTGAATCTATTCTTGAGCAAGCCGGATACAACACGTGAAAGAAATAAAATAAACAATAAATGCATTTAGTTCATAAATACCGACTTCTTCACTGGCTGTAGCCAGTGGCGAAGTCGGTAAGTTACTGGACCGCGGATCAGTAGGTGCGTGTTCAAATCCTGGGCTCGCCCGTCACTAACATCGCTTTCGAGTGAGGAAACTGATGTTACCCTTAGCTTTACCAGCTTTTTTATAAAAAGAGAGAAAATTAATTAATTAATTAATTAATAATAACAATAAAAATAATAAGCGATTCAATGCAGTCTGCTTCAGTGGCACTTTGGCTAAAGCGGCTTCCCAGAGTGCAGAGGAATTATTTTAATCGCTTTTTAAAAAATTTTAATTAAATAAAGTCTCTTTTATCTTATTTTTTAGCCCAGGGACCTCTACAGCCCAGGGCATTTAAAAAATTAAAAAATAATTATTTTTATTTTTATTATTAGTAGTAGTAGTAGTATTATTGATATTAATAGTCATAATAATAGAGCGATGAAATATAAGGCGATAAGCCAGTAATAGTTTTAATTCACAAATATGGCAAAAAGAACTCTGTAGATATGAATTGATATTAAATTGTAATTTAAAAACAGCGATAATTGTCATGATTTAACTTCCATTTACTCATCCAAAGTTGACGACTGGGGCGTCATTGCTTAGCACGCCACGGCAAAATTAGTCTAGCAATAATCAATCAATCAATCAATAAGAATTTAACGTCCGGTTCCTTGCCATAGGGCAATGTCAAGGACGTCTCTTTCAGAAACTACACAAACAGGTGCCAAAGCACCACACGATGACGACTGAGTACACAGAGACCAAAAGAGAAAGCGAGATCAAAACAGTGCAAGTCCAATAATATATTGTTAATATATTTTTTATTCAATTTTAATATTAAGAAATAAAATAATTTAATAATAATAATAAATAAAATAATAGTAATAAATAATAATAGATACATAGAGTAATGGCAGATCATCATGTCAACCTCGAGCACGCTGAGGCAGGAGGACCTGATGACAGCTCTCAGAGGAAGTCAGCACGACGGTTAAGGAGCATTAGGCTCGCCCAGAGACTGGTGGGGCGCCGGCAGAGCCTCGAGGCTGATGATGATGTCATGACAGAAGATGACGATGATGGCGACGATGACGATGATGATGAGAAAGATAATGAGTCAGATGACGATGATCTGTCTCCACACGCTGAGGTGGGTGTGTGTATCAATCAATTAATGAATTTAGACATCGTCCAATTCATTAATTAATCATACAATCAATCTGTTATTGAATTAATTAAAGAATTATTCAAAACATTCCATTGATCTCTATCAATCAATCATTCACTCAACAATCAATCAATCAGCCAATCAATCAATCAGTCAGTCAATCAATGAATCAATAATACAATCAGTCATTCAATCTTTAAATCAACCAATGAAGTCATCAATCGAGCAATCAATTAACTAATCAATCAATGAATCCATCAATTAATCAGCCTACCAATCAATAAAATAAATCAATCAATCAGCCAATAGAACAACCAATCAATCAATCAATTAATCAATAAGTCCAACAATTAAAAAAAATTTAAAAATTAAATTAATCAAGAATTTAAACAGACAATCATCATATCATTTATATCAGCATGGTGGACGTCCCTGTATCACCTGTCGCTACCGGAAGTTAAATAAAAGCTATCTGAAGAAAATATGAATTGAAGAGAAAAACCACTTAGGCCTACATATATAAATTTATAAATATAATAATATCCATGCATACGTTACATAATATATAACTGGCATGGCAACGGGAAACTACCTCAGACACCATATATTTTCCCAAGCAATGGGCTACATAAGGTATGGGTAAGGCATAGCCTTTTGTGAACGGATTAAATTGTTGATCTATGGAGTGCTCTTTATGGAGCCTGAAATCAGATAAAGACTATAAATATTTACCATGAACCCGCCGTTAGTCCGAACATTAAAGAGAGGGGAGATAATTGATTGAATTTGTAGGGAACTACAAGCTTTTCCAAATCTGTAGGCTACATAATGTATGGATAAGGCATATATTTGTGAAGGGATTAACTCGTTGATCTAAGGAGTGCTCTTATGGAGCGAGAAAGCAGACTTTGAGTATGAATATGTACCTTGAACCTGTCACTTGGCAGTGCACTGAAGAGAGAGAGATTATAAGTATGTTTCTAGTGCATAAACTCAGTGCTATATATCAACTTGGGTTGTTTTATCCGGTAATTTAGCTGTTCAGAACGAAGATGATCCGGATATTCCACCTGTTGGACGCTTTCGGAGAGGAGGAAATGACGGCTGGGAAAGCTTCCACCCAAGTCCATATATCTGACGTGACACACCCCAAGGCCAGGCCTGCTCAGAAGTATGGAGAGAACAAGGTGCTGTTTCCTATCCACAACGCCAAGGTTGATGTCGATTAATCAATCAATCAATTAAATAGTTCAATATGTCCTTTCAGTAATCAGTCCTTCTATTATTCAGTTTTCTGTAGAAGACTTTTTCTTCTGCGAAACCATTATTCAAATTTTTTTATTCATCATCATCATCTTCCCCAGAATCCCAGTTCAACCAGGGTCGGGAAAAGAAAAGACCTTCTTAAATTATTTGAAGCGATTGATTGATTAGCTAACTTATTGATTGAGGGATTGATTGATTTATTGACTGACTGATTGATAGATATATAAATATAATAGACAGACTGACAGATTAAGTGATTGATTATTTAACTAACTTATTGAATGATGGATTGACTGACTGATTGATTGCCTTCTTTTCCCGTACCTACGATTCCAAGTGTTGCTTGCACACATTGGTGCGCAGAAGTGCATACTACTACCACTACTACTACTATTGACTGATAGATATATAGATAGCTTGATGATTTGATTTATTGAGTGATTTATTGATAGATTGACATGGATAGATTGATTGATTGATCAATCACCTGACTCCCGCAGGGCAGACACTACATACCGCCCAGCACACGGCTGAGGAATCGAGTCGCCTACAGGGACCGTCACTTCCCACCTCTATTCGACTACCTGCGTGCTCTCAGCGCTAACCGCCTCATCCGCTACGCCACGATGGGCGCCATCGTCCTAGACTGCGTCTGTCTGGGCATCAACACCATCATCCATGGCGCCATCCGCCGCTCCTCGAAGCCGGACGCCGAGAAGCAGGACCTGATGGCAGCCAACAACATCCTGAACATCATCAACACCACCTGTCTGCTCTGGTTCGCCACCTACATCGCTCTCAGGGTCGGTCTCGCCGGGAGGAACTTCTACAAGGACGTTTGGCTCCTCTTCGACATTGCCGTGACTCTAATCTCGATATTCGCCGAGCTGATAAGCTACTTGATGATGGCGATGAGCGAGTCTAACAACGCAATGTACGTCTTCTCGAAACTCTTCGGTCTGAACGCCATAGGCACGCTACGCATCCTTCTCTCGCTCAAGATCCTCACTCAGATCGAGGCGACCAGAGCGATCATGCGAGCCATTGGCCGCTCTCTCTCACAGCTTATCTTCGTCGTGATTCTCTTCCTCACCATCGGCTACGTGTTCGCCATGCTCGGTCTGATCTACATCGACGAGTCGAAGATTCCCGATCATTTCTTCTACAAGGGAGCCTTCTCGTCCATCTCCCAGGCCTACATCACCCTCTTCCAGCTCACCACCAACGACCACTGGACGGAGATCGTCAACGAATATCAGGACACCGTCGGAGGACGACTTCCGGCTCTGGCGATGATCTACGGCTGGCTGCTCATCTCAAACGGAATCCTTCGTCAGCTCTTCACGAGCATCCTTGTAGGATCGTACCAATCGATCCGGAAGGAAGAGGAGGACGCCAGGAAGGAGGAGGAAAGACGGGAACAGGCCAAGCAGCAGCTGATGAACATGCTGAACGAGAGCGTCACTGAGACGGAAAGCTTCCAGTCTGGACGCAGCCAGGACACCGCCAGCGATTCCAACTATTCCACCCCGATGGTAAAGATCGGATCGAATGAGTCTCCAGCGTCGCCCAATCACAATCCCAGCGACTACGCGATGGGATCTGAGTCCGAGAGCAGGATTCGGTTCTTGTATTTTGACGAGATCGAGTTGATCAAGAGGAATCTGGAGCGGCAGCTTGTCTATCTCTCCACCCACGGTTCATCCAGTGCCTGGCCACGGGACACCCTCCTAAGATACTTCATGATCATGGAGGCCCACCTGGAGAACCTCCGGGAGAGATTCCGGATTCAGAAGTTGCTCCGGGTGGCGATTCTTTCCATGAACGAAACTTGATTGAGCGAGGGGTGAGGATCTGCGAAATGGACGTTAAATCTGTGGAGTTATTTGTTGACTGATTGGTTGTTTGATAAATAGGTAAGTTAAATAAACAGTATAAAATATGAAGTAGTGATGATGTATAAATTTAACGTTATTGATGCAGACAGAGATGAGGGTTTGCGAAATAGACGATAAATCGGGTGACATGTTTACCGATTTATTGATTAATTGTGTGATGGATAGATAAGTTCAATCTAAAAAAAGACTTTGATCTCGCTTTATCTTGTGGTCTTCGTATACTACATGTAAGTCGACATCGTGAGATATTTTGGCGCCTGTTTGTGCAGCGTCTGCGAGAGACGTCCCTGACATGGCCTTCTATCGAGTAAGAAGACTCAATTCTTATTGATTGATTATTTGATAGATATAAACGACGAAGAGTTGATGAAGTGTATCTTAAGGCTAAATTAGGGTACGAATATGACATCCATTTGTGAAGAGATAAGTTTGTTGATCTGAGGAGTGCTCAATTTGAGAGTGAAAGCAGACTCTGAGTATGAATGCCTACTATGGACCTACCACTTGACATTTACTGGAATTAAAATTTCCCCACTTATAACATTTTTTTGCAAGAATTTATATATTTATTATTATATTTAAATACTTTACCCGTGTTATGTTTTGGTAGGTGAAGAATAGACTGTTTACTGAACGTGTCATAAAAGATAAAAAGCCCTAAAATCCCAATCAAAATAAGAAAATAGTTGCAGATTCAAATCCTGGGCTCGCCCGTCACTGACATCGCTTTCGAGTGAGGAAACTGACTTTAACCTTAGCTTTTTACCAGCTTTAAAAAATATAATTGTCAGAAAGTGCATTCGTTGGTTGGGGAGAGTCAAGATTTGTTTAAGAGGTTGATACAAACTTTCCAAAATCTCGACCTTAGTAAAACTGTTATTCCAAATATTACAATGATTAGGATGATGATGATGATGATGATGATGGTGATGATGATTTTATACATGAATATTGACTTTGTTAGCTTATAAATGATAACTCGGATTTCAGGAAACAATTATAGGCTACACTGTAAATGTATGTTTCCTGAAATCCGAGTTATCATTTACAAGTTTAAGTAATTAAGATTAAAATTGCTTTACGTTTTGTTGAATCGATCTATATTACGTAACAATCTCTCTCTCTCTTTCTCTCCCTCGCTGTCTCTCTCTCTCTCTCTCTTTCTCTCTCTCTCTCTCTCTCTCTCTCTCTCTCTCTCTCTCTACTGTCCGTAAAGTTTCAGTTCCAAGGTTGAAAGTCGCTATTACTATTCAGAGTAGATAAGGTAGGAATTGACAGCTAGATGAACGATTAGAATTTTTCGCCCCATGTAATGTATTTACAAATCTACTAGTATTTAATATGGGACCCCAGCAGGGGAACGCACCTGAGAAAAAATTAGAGCTCTAATTTTCTCTGAAATTAGTTGTCTGGAACTGAATTCCCCTGCGTCCCCCCCCCCCTCACTTTAACTACTGCCTATTCGTACATATACCCTTCACGCTCCATAAAGAGCATTCAATCGACTTAACAGTAATCCCCTAACAAAATCCTATAGCTAGGGAATAATATGTCGTCTGAGGTAGTTTCCGTTTTCCTCCCTTAGTTCTGGCTCTGACGCCTCTTACGACGAGTGCGGTTTTGGTTGGTTTATTCTTCACTCACATTGACATGGATACTACGCATTATTTGATTCAAATTCACTAAATTAACTAATGTATCAATCAATCAAATCAACAGATTCGTTCATCGATCAATAAATCAACCAATGTATTGATAAATTTACATATACATGTATAAAAAAATTAATTTCTCCTTCAATCAACAAAAATTATGGGCTCTCCCGTCACTGACATCGCTTTCGAATGAGGAAACTGACGTTAACACCCGCTTTACCAGCTTTTAACAGTCATCAGTTGTAGCGACTAGATTTGAGACAATTGAATTTCATTAAGTAATAATCAGTAATAATCGATGCACACATCGATTATTACTGCTGATCGATAATGTCTAGTACTGTAACTGACGCTCGTAACTCACGTTAAGCTGTTTACGATTAACCGTCCGTGATTTTACTCAATGCAACCTGCAGATTATAGATTCTCCTAAAATTTAATTAAAATTTAATTTCTATGAGAATTAAAATGATATCATTAGATATAAAATTGTAAAGATATTTTGAGCGTGATCTAATTTTTTGAAATTTCTGAACAGAAATTAAACAAAATTCGGGAAATATCGACAGACTAGAAGTCTGAAAAATATTTCCTGGAGTTTTAATAATAGTTAACAAATATAGTGCTACAGTCATCAATGACAATATCGAGCGCTATTGAGACAAAATCAAGCCGGCGAGAAAATGGAAAGTCCAAAAACGATGCTAAATCCAGAAAATCAGTACAAAGTACAGGGAATTAAAGAAAAGGAGGTTTATGTGCTTGCCGCAACTCATGGACAATGGATGGAATTTAAAATGTAATCTAAGTTGACCACCTTCTAATAAACACCAATAATAGCAGAAAATTTTTCAAAAGGGCCATGTATATCAAATAATTGATGATAACCAAACAATTCAACAAAATGTTATTTTACTGGAATTGAATTTGTTTGTTTATTAATTCTTCTTCTTAAATTTTATTGTCTAAATATTGCTAAATACATCCTACTATATACAATCTGTAGAATATTTACAGATATACTAAAAATGTGAAATATTGTTGGCAAACAAAAAACATGACGATAAAATTATTAATTGCCCAATTATCTCGCTTTCTCTTACGCCCAATGTTTAACTAAAACTAGCCTAATATCAAACTAACTAGCCCCAATATTTAACTATCTCACTCAATAAATAATTAACCAGCCCAATATTTAACTAACAAAACATTTAATTAACTGCCCAACAATTAAATAACTAATCCACATTTTAACTAACTAGCCCAGCGTCTAAATAACCAGTTAATATTTAACAAACTGAAAAGGTTTTTAAATATGCTTCTTAAAAGCTCCATATCTACTCAATTTGTATAGATTATCTTACAATTTAAAAAAAATTGAAAACTAAGTAGGCTTTAGGTATTTTAAATTTTTAGTTTTAATTACAATTTAAATTTTCGTTGATTTACTTCAAAAGAATTGAACTCTTTCTACCACAATTTCTTATCTATCCACTTCCGTTATTAATCGATATTTTTTATTTTCATTCTTAATTGTTACTTTATAACTTCAATATTAATCGTTATTCCTATCTTTTTATTATTCGTTACTGTTTATATTCATTACTAATCGTTATTTTATATTTTCCTTACTTATCGTTATTTTTTCATTAGCGTTTTTAATCGTTACTCTTCCATTACGTCGGCACGGCCTCGTAACCAGACGGCTTGCTATGATTCAGCAAACTGGAATTTCCCTTGGAATTCTCCCTCTTTAGATCCCTCAGGGGAATTCCCGCAGAAACCGACGGCTCATCATCGTCCTCCATGCTTCTGACCAGGCAGAGGTTCGTCACCCCGGTCTGCCCCTCCTCGCCGGGGTCGATCACGGCACTCCCCCGGGCGCTGCCCCCTGCCTCGTCGTCCCGGCGACCCAGCCCCTCAGTGGCCATGGTCATGTGGGTGGCCTGGGAGCCCCGGGGATTCCTCCAAGCGTCGCTTCGTCTAGATAGCGCCGGAAATTTTCGTCTTATCTGGGCTAGAACCTGAAGCAAAGTCCAGTGATGTTTAATTGTTTCAGATTATAAAGTTAAACTAATGTTACCTTTTTAATCTAAAAGTATAATCTGAAAATCTAATTATGAAAGTTCATAATGAAGCTAATTATGTTTATGGTTGGAGCCAGTGGCGATGTCGGTAAGGTACTCAACCACGGATCAGTATGTGCGGGGTTCAAAACCGGGACTCACCCGTCACTGACATCGCTTTCGAGTGACGAAACTGATGTTAATGTTAGCCTTATGATAGTTAATTAACTTAATTATGAAATACGTGTAGCTAGCTATGAAACTTAATTATGTTAATTAAAGGTTAACTTATGAAGCAAAGACAAATGATATTTTACTGAGCGTTACCATTTCTAGCTTATTATCAATCAATAGGAATTTAATGTCTGGTTCTTCGCCATAAGGCAATGTCTGAGACGTCTTAAACTGAAGTCTTAACTACTTCATAATGGTTTGAAATTTTTTAAGTATTTTGAGTAATTACGTTTCATATTTTAAATTTTAAATTATATTCGATTCACACACGCACGCACACTCAACACACACACACCTACTGCGAAGTCGGTAAGACACTTGACCGCGAATCAGTATGTGAGGGGTTCAAACCGTGGGCTCGCCCGTCACTGACATCGCTTTAAAGTGAGGAAACTGAAGGTAACCTTAGCTTTATGTAGGCCTATGGATAGTAGACACGAGAAACCTCATAAAGTAATTTATTTATAAGTTATTATTTTTAAGTTGCTGCATCTACTTAGTTTTCTGATATTAGTGACTTATTTATGTATTTTGAGCAGTTATTTAAAATTAACTCTATTTATGCATTTTCCGGTCTAATGTTTTTATTAATTATCCTTAACATTTACCTCTCCGTTGCAGAAGCAAAATATTAACGTAACGAAAATCCCCTGAAATAGAGCAACATAAAAGATTCACATAAAACAATAAGCAAACATATTTTCACACAATGTGAACGATATGCTAAATAAATAATAAGTAATTGGCTGGAGCCAGTGGCGAAGTCGGTAAGATACTCGACCGTGGATCAGTTGATGCGGGTTCAAATCCTGGGCTCGCCCGTCACTGACATCGCTTTCGAGTGAGGAAACTGACGTTAACCTTGCCTTAGCTTTAGCTGTAGCTTTTAATGAAATCAATGATAGCAATGAAACATTAATAAGAAACAATAATAAACAATCTACATAATCTAATTATTACTGAATTAGAATTAAACGTTTGAAAGTAAATTTACATTTATGTAAATAAAATTAAAATAATAACTTTTGTATTTTACAATTAAATAAATAATAGTCAATAATAGTAAAGGTTTGTCGCCAGTTTCCTCATCCAGGGAAGATGTCAGGGACGTCTCCACAGCACACAGATCAATTCACCAAAACCAATCTGAAAAAGAAATGTGCTGAGGAGAAGTAAGGTCCTAAATGAAAGCCAGTCCGGTGATCAAAAATGGTTAGGCTAGATTGATTATGTCTATGGTGCGATAAAGTAAGTCTTAAGCCTGCTAGAGAAAGTTGAAAGAGAAAAACAAGAGCGAAGAATAGCAGGTAAAGAGCCCCAGATTGTGGGAGCTGCGTAAGAAAATGAACGTCTGCTAAATGATATGAGAATATTTGGCAATATTTGGTGATTGAATGATTGATTGATTGACGGATTGATCGATTATTGAATTAATGAATTTATTTATTTATTGATCGATCGATTGATTGATTAATTGATTTATTGATTGATTAATTTCTTGATTGATAGATTGTTTGATCGATTGATTAATCGATTGATTGATTGAATTACCTGTGAATTAGTGACGGCCTGTGTGATGTACTCATATACTTTCTCTCCAGTGTCTCCCACATCTGGTCTGTATATGGTCAAGAGCAGCTGAGTGCCGAACAGAGGTACGAGCATAAATCCCGCCTTCAATCCTCGTCTGTGTGATCAGTCAATCAAACAATCAATCAAATTATAATTGAATTGAGAATAGATAATGGTTGCATCTCTCAATCTCTCTCTCCCTCACTCTCTCTCTGTCTCTGTCTGTCTGTCTGTCTATCTGTCTATCTGTCTGTCTGTCTGTCTGTCTGTCTGTGGTCTGCTTGTCTGTGTGTCTATTTCTTGATCTCTCTCACTCTCTGTCTCTCTCTCTCTCTCTGTCTCTCTCTCTCGCTGTCTCTCTCTCTCTCTCTCTCTGTGTGTCTCTCTCTGTCTGTCTGTCTGTTTCTCTCACGCTTTCTCTCTTTTTATTCTTCTGCAAGTGGCAAGTTAAAGGTAAATTTTCACGTTCTGAATCTATTGTCATGCTTTACAAAGAGCACTCCTTAGATCGATCAGTTAATCCCTCACGAACGGCTATGCCCTATCAATATCTTATATACGGTTGCATATGTTAGCAAATATATTTAAAAGCCAATGTTAACGCCAGTTTTCACACTCGAAAACTATGTCAGTGACGGGAGAGCTCAGGATTTGAACCCCGCAGATACTGATCCGCAGTCGTATATCTTACCGACATCGTCATTGGCTATAGCCAAACTGATGGAAATCCAAACAAACTTTATTAATGATTGATTGATTGATTGATTGCTTGATCGATCAATCTATTGCTTGATTGATGAATTGATTGATTGATTATTTGACTGATTGATTAATTGATTGATTGATTACCTGAAGTTGCTCGGTTCGTGTGGATGAACATGCAGCTGGAACAGTAGAGTGCGCAGAATGTTGCACAAGAAGATCAAATTCATCTGTCAATAATAATAATAATAATAAAGGTTTAACATCCGTTTCTTCATCCAATGATGATGTCAAGGAAGTCCCCACAGCATACATCACTACAGATCAATTCGCCCAAACCGATCTGCAAAAGAAGTGTGCTGAGGAGAAGTAAGGTCCTAAACGAAAGCCGGTCCGATGATCAAACATTAAAAATAACACTAAAACAATTGTAAGTTATTTATACCTTACGTCCCTGACATCATCCTTATATGAGGAGGTGGAGGTTAAACCTTTACTAATATTGTTGTTATAATGCCACCGTCGTCCGTGACAACAGCGCTTAGTATCCAGAACAACTTACGGCCAGACACAGTAGATTTGGTGTGTATATAATCCATTGATAAGCTCCTATGTTCTTAGTCCAGCAGCTGAAATCAATCAATCAATCGATCAATCAGTAATACAGTAAATCAATTATTCTATATATTATCTACACATTAATCCATATATCTAGCAATCATTATATCGATAAATCAATCAAATAATAAATCAATCAATAAATTTATAAAAACAACCCATCTATCTCTCTCTCTCTCTTTATCTCTCTCTTTCTTAGTGCACTGCCTACTGGCAGGTCCATGGTATATAAAGCCTCCACTCCTCTCTATCTTACGTCTTACTCTTCATATCCACATACTAGTGGATCTTTAAATCATCTAGTAACATTCCTTTTGATGTACCGCTATTCTTGGGGATTCTGCGAGGAAGAGAGAAAAAATTAAACAGAGAGAGAGAGAAAGAGAAAGATAGAAAGATAGAGAAAAAGAAAGAGAGAGAGAGAGACCGAGAGGGTGAAAAAGATAGAGAGAGAGTGAATGAGAGAGATAATGAGAAAGAGCGAGGAGAGAGAGAGACAGAGTAGAGAAGGGAATTTTATGAATTTCCAGAGTTCGGGTTCGGTTCGGTTCGTTGAAAATGAAAGTTCGGTTCGGTTCGGGTTCGGTTCTAACAAGGTTTCGGGTTCGGTTCGGTTCGGGTTCGGTTTGCTTTCCAACTCGCAAGAGTTCAATTCGAGTTCGAAATGGTTTGGTTTGGATAATGTTGCAATTGTTTAACTTTACTTATAATAATCATGCTTATGACGAACAAGTTTAAAATGGTTTATAGTAAATATGCTTAAAAATTCATTAAGTCATAATGGCTGCCACATTTTTTCACCTGAGTAAAAATATGATAATGAAAAAGGAGAAAAGTGGTATTTATTCCTGTACATTTCTTAAAATATAGTTAGTTGACCAACAGATGTTCATAATATAGATATTCAGCTTTATTATTTTATCTTAAATATTTTCCTTGATTATAGAGAGCAAATAGAATACATCATCAATTTTTATTGTCACTATAGTCCTATATATTAGATACGTTTGTAATTAAGTGAAAATGTTTCGGCTAAAATTTGATCCAATATTTCAGAGACAAAGTATGCTAAAGTGCAATTTAGTAACATAGAATGTCAAATAAGGATGATTTGGTAAACACGTGTACTTTCATAGAAAAATGATCATAATATACACCGTTTGCTATCAACTGACCAGTAATAAGCTTCATAATTTACCTTATGGCTTCAAATTTGAAACTCTCAGATCAATTATGAAGTTACGAAAAGAGTTACGAAATTATTGCACCGCTATGGTGAAAAATTATTTACTCCATATAGCCTTAACACATATAGAATGTCATATATAACCATTTGTAAATCTGGCTGCAATAATATTAAGGTAACTAAAATAAAATAAAAATTTGAATTTGAATTTAACAAGAACAAATTCACCTAGATTGAGTCAAGAATTTTCAGATTTTTATGGGATACTCTCATCACTTTTTGTCTCTTTGGTGTTAATATTCATTCCATATTTCAATGCCGACTATCCATTATCTTCTGTAGGCCCGTCTCGCTTCCCGCTACCATTCCTTTGTACCGCGACCATTTTAAAATTTGTGTCGGAACCAGCCTTACCTGAATATATGCTGCTAGATACTGTAAGACATGTAAATGCAAAAACTAATACATATTTGCATTGTTCTAACTATCTTTATTTAATGTCAGGCTGGTGAAGAAGAAAGGAACTCCAAGAGTTTGGTTCAGTTTGGTTTGGACGAAGTCTGGGTTCGGGTTCGGTTCGGTTCGGTTAGAGTCTGGGTTCGAATTCGGTTCGGTTCGGTCAATATTCTAGATTTTAGGGTTCGGTTCGGGTTCAGTTCGATTCCCATCTCTAAGACAGAGGAGGTAAGAGAAGTACCGGTGTAATTATTCTGAGCAAACGAACATTTTTATCATTATTTTTATCATTATTCTTATCATTATTCTATCATTATCTCCTCTATCAGTAGACTAACGACTCAAGCCACAGTCTCTAAGCCGGTGCTAATGGTCACTCGGGGCTATTTTCTCTAAATTACTGTCTCACGTTCTGCTGCGGCAATTGATTGGTGGGTACACGTTTACATGTAGCTCTTGTTTGTTTAACATTCCAATATACACTCTACACCGTTAGTAGTATGGAATGTAAAAAGCTGGTGAAGCTAATGTTAAAGTCAGTTTCCTCACTCAAAAGCGATGTCAGTGACGGGCGAGCCCAGGATGACGGGCGAGCCCAGGATTTGAACCCCGTACATACTGATCCGCGGTCGAGTATCTTACCGACATCGCCACAGACTCCAGCCAATGTCGATGGCTGCATTGAGAAGTGCCAGCCTTTGCTTTGCAGTTGACCTCGTATCACTGGCCGAATCAAGATATCTACAAATTTCTAGCAATTGCATTCCTGCCATAAATTTTGAGAAAAAATTGGTCTCGAAATAATCGCTCACTCTTATCTTTAATTTACATCGTTCTATTAATTAAAAAATTACTACTACATATTTTGTTAATTCCCATCATTATCATCATCATCATCATCATCATCATCTTCATAGTCATCGTCGTCGTCATCATCACATCATCATGATTATCATCATCATCATCAACAACAGCAACAACATATCGTAGGATCGATGAAAAAGATCATCGCTTTAATTTTTGAAATAATAATAATAATAATAATAATAATAATAACAATAATAATAATAATGCAGTCTGCTTCAATAATTCTTTTAAGCCGCTTGATGACCTCGAGTAGCCGGGCGGCGATTCAGCACGTATTGCTTGAATCGTTTTTATCAAACCCCAGGTTCTTTACACCGGGGTAAAAAAATAGTAATAATAATAATAATAATAAAGGTTTAACGTCTGTTTCCTCATCCAAGGATGATAGAGAGAGCGAGAGAGATATGTGTTTATTTCAGCATCAATACCAAATCACTGACAAATACAAAGAGAAATAAACATTTAAAAGAAATAAAATTAAAAATTCCCAGAAACACAGGGTGTCAAACAGTCTGTAGCAACTAGAACAACGGCTGTCAGGGAAGATGATACACATCTTATCTAGCTGACCACCGTCTACAACTATATTAATGTCATGTTTAATGCAAAATCAACTTAAATACACATTTTAGCTAAGCAACAATTCTAGCTGGACATTTACACAAAAAACCAAAATTTAATAATTTACAAACCATCAAACAATATATATTTGTAACGTTTAGTGAATTCTGCTAGGGACCTCGAACTGTGGATATCAGGAGGTATTTGGTTCCACGAATTGATAAAGTTATAGACATAAGATTTAAGAAATTCTGAAGTTGTTCTAGAACACAAATAATTGGTCACGGAGAGCCTTGTATTATACACAAACGAGATCTGGTTAGCAATAAAAATACATTTTACGGATTCTGACATAGTCAGATCGGGGAAATTGATACATTTAAAAACAAGTTTACCAGTATGTAATTGGAATAACTGAAAAATTGGTAATACATTATAATTCATATAAAGTTGCTTAACATTATGAAACTTGTGTTTATTCTGTAAAGTTCTTAGAATACGGTTACATGCAACATGTAAGGGTTGAAGCAACTGTTTTGGTTGTATTGGCATAAACTTCAATACCATATTGTGTCCTTGATTGCACCAATGAAAGGTATAAATTTCTACGACAATTCATAGGAATAAAATCTCTACGATTGTATAACATACTATTAAAATTATTAATTGTACAGATTAATGATTTAATATGATCACCAAAAGTCAAATTTTCATCTAACGTTAAGCCTAAAAATTTGGTAACATATGTTCTATTAATGCAGTCATTATCAAGGGATACAGTTAAATTGTTAGTTTGAATAAAAGCTTCATCGTCTTTAGTGGGGTAGAACAATACATATGAAGACTTAGAGCAATTTACAGTTAGCTTGTTACTTATAAACCATTTACTTATTTCAGAGCAAGCTAGATTCGCAGAGATAAACAATTCATCAATAGACTTATGTTTAACAAACAAATTAGAATCATCAGCATGCAGCTTTAAGGACCCAAATGAACAGGCATTATGAATGTCATTCATATAGATTATAAAAAGTAAAGGTCCTAAAATCGAACCTTGAGGAACACCGATACCAACAGATAACACACTAGAAATGCTGTCACCAATTAAGGTGTATTGTTTTCTTCGAGATAAATAAGAGTTAAACCAATCATAGGCAGTACCACGTATTCCATAAAAATGTAATTTGTGAAGCAGAATGTTATGATCAACAGTATCAAAGGCTTTTGAGAGATCTAAAAATATACCAAGTGTCTTGTTTTTATGTTTATGTTCAGTAGATAAAAAATTTACACTAGAGAAAAGAGCATCAGTGGTAGAATGGCCGGATCTAAAACCAAATTGATTTTAATTAAGGATTTCGTACTTATTTAGAAATGTAGTAATGCGTTTATGCATGATTTTCTCAAATATTTTACTTAAATTATTAAGGAGGGAAATTGGTCTATAATTTTCCACTAAGTCATGTTTACCCTTTTTATAGACAGGGATGACCTTGGCTAATTTGAAATTCTCAGGAAAGTAGCCTAATTCAAACGATTTATTAATGACAAAGGTAAGTGGGTTTGCAATGTAATTAGCGGATAATTGTAAAATTTTACTGGATATTGAGTCATTGCCAGTAGAATAACTCTCATTCATGGAGTGAATGAAATTTAAGACTTCACTGTTGGAAGTTGGAGTTAGGAAAATAGAGTGCGGTAGAGCCCTGCTAGGAAAATTCTGATATGATACATCATTTCGTGGGATCGCTTCTGCTAGCCGTATACTATTTTGTATAAAATATTTATTCAATTCTTCCGCAATATCCTTGTTATTTCTAATAACACCAGTATTTGTAGTCAAGTGATCTATAGTCTGATTCTTATTTATACCACGGAAACTGGTAATATTATTCAAAGTTCTCCAAAAGATGTCAGGGAAGTAAAAAGCGTAATCCCCTTTTGGGGAAATATCCTACCTAAGCCACTCTCCACTGTATCAATTGGAATTTTTTCTATAAAGAAATTTTGTGAAAGTTTCGTGTGACACGAAACTATGATATCTTCATCAAAGCCGCGCTGCAATGGGCAATGATATTGAATTACACTCTCTGCTGCCTTCACGAGTGCCTCGTGATTTGCGTTCCAGATTTCTTCGTATGATCTTGTATTATTTCTTTACAGATAGAGATTGTTTAGCGAAAGGTTTGCAGAGATAGAGAATGAGAAGTGAGATATTTAGAGATAGAGAATGAGAAGTGAGATATTTAGAGATAGAGAATGAGAAGTGAGATATTTAGAGATAGAGAATGAGAAGTGAGAGATTTAGAGATAGAGAAGGAGAAATGAGATATTTAGAGATAGAGAATGAGAAATGAGATATTTAGAGATAGAGAAGGAGAAATGAGATATTTAGAGATAGAGAATGAGAAATGAGATATTTAGAGATAGAGAAGGAGAAATGAGATATTTAGAGATAGAGAAGGAGAAATGAGATATTTAGAGATAGAGAAGGAGAAGTGAGATATTTAGAGATAGAGAATGAGAAGTGAGATATTTAGAGATAGAGAAGGAGAAATGAGATATTTAGAGATACAAAATGAGAAGTGAGATATTAAGAGATAGAGATTTTAAGAGATACATCATTTGTAAGAGATATTAATAGCAGATACAGCTTGACAGTGGGAGACATGTAGAGGTAGAGCTAAATAAGAGATTTGTAGACATTGAAAGAATGAGAATAGAACAGAGAGAGAGAGAGAGAGAGAGAGAGAGAGAAAGAGAGGTTTTCAGGGAGGCATACTGACGCAGAAACCCGCAGATATGAAACATAGAAAGACATAAAAAATTGAAGAGAGAGAGAAATAGAAAGAGAGATATAGAAGAAAAAAGAGACGAAAATAAATAAATATTTAGATAAGGAGAGAGATAGTTAATGAAAGAAAGAGAAAGAAAGAAAGAGAGAGAATTATAGAGAAAAAGAAAGATGGATAGATAGAAACAGAGAGTGAAAGAAAATTCAAAATTAAAACAAAAACTGAAATGTAATTTACGTAACATCAAATCGACGGAGGGAATCTTTAAGTGAAGAATTCTGAATGAGAGAGAGAGAGAGAGAGAGAGAGAGAGAGAGAGAGAGAAAGAGAAAGAGAAAAGGAGAGAGAGATGGAAAGAATGACAAAAAGAAAAAAGAGAGAAAGAGAAAATAATAGCGACAAACAATATATAAAGAAAAGAGTTAAATCTAAGGAAAACATCGAAGCATACAAGGATACAATGAAAAAGGAAATAAGAAAGGCATTCAAGTAAAACGTTTAAAATCAAGTGCAGTATAGCGGTGTGATGTTTTGTAGGTTATCCAACCGGAATTAATCAATGGCGAAATATGAGAGAATTAGAGAGAGAGAGAGCGACGCAGGAATAGAGTAAGAGAGAGAGAGAGACACAGATAGAGAGAAAAAAAGGAGAGAGAAAGAGAGAGAAAGAGAGTGAGAGAGAGAAAGTGATAGAGAGAGAGATAGAGAATGAGATAGAAAGAGACACAGAGACAGAGTAAGAGAGAGACCGAGAGAGAAAGAGAGGTAGAAAAAGAGAAAGAAAAAGAAAGAGAGAGGAGCAGAAATTAAAGCAAAAAGAGTAGTGTCTTATTTGAATATTAAATAATTACAGATTGAGAACAGCGGGAAATAAAGATATTGAAAAAGACAAAGAAAGACAAAGAGAAAGACAAGAAAGATTGGACGAAAGAGATTTTACTTGTGTAACAGACGTACATGCCACTGAATCAAGGTCACATCTACTCAACCACTTGATGCATTACGAGCTCTAAAAGTTCTAATGTGACGCCGCAAGCCCTAGTCATTATCAAGCTTTAGAAATGAATAGTTAATCATGCCTTTTCCATACATGATATCATTTTGCAGTTTTCACCTTATTCATTTCCATCCACCTCCTTCGCTTAGACTCATTGACTGCTCTTTTATCTCCATTTCCCTATCCTTATGTCGTCATCAGTATTTTTTTAGTGTTTTATAGTTTTTTTTTATCTGTAGGAAGAAGAGTTGGATAGGACACATTCTAAGGTGGGCAGGTTTATTAATAGAGGTCATAGAAGATAGAATGGAAGAGAAAAGAGACAGGGGCAGGCCATGATTAGGTATGTTAGATGATTTTAAGACCCACTAATATGTGGAAATGAAGAGGAAAGCGGAAGAAAGAGATGAGTACATGGAGGCGATATATACAATGGACCTGCCATTAGGCAGTGCACTAAGAGAGAGACCCTCGTTGTGTCCAGACTACATAATAATATATCAATCGTCAATGGAATGATTCGCAGGGGCGATAAGCAAAAACTGAGACTGAGGATGAAATTATCTCTCTCTATCTCTATCTCCCTCTCCCTCTCTCTCTCTTGCTATATTTCTCTCTCTATCTCTCTACTTTATTACATTCCTCTCATTCTCTAAATATCCTGATAACAATTGTCTGTCAGATTAGAAAGATACGCCAAATGACAAATAATAAGTCAAGTTTTAATAAGTATCTACTTAAATAACAAAATAAAAATATATATTATACATATAGTATATACATGTATATATACATGTATATATATATGCATATATATATATATATTATGTATGTATATACACACATACATATATATATATACATGTATATATATATATATATATATATATATGTTCAAATCAAATGTGTATATGCTTGCCCGTCACTGACATCGCTTTCGAGTGAGGAAACTGACGTTAATCTTAGCTTTACCAGCTTTATATACATACATATATATATATATATATATATATATATATATATATATATATATATATGTGTGTGTGTGTGTGTGTATATATATATATATATATATATATATACATGTATATATACATGTATATATTTACGTATATATATATATAAAACGTTCAATCTTACCTCTCGTTGTCCACAAATACTCTTACTATAGCGTAGGCTATACTGCACACGGCCGGGGTGACTGAATCAATCAATAAATCAATCAATTAGCTAATAATAAATCGAAACAAGTCAATAAATAAATCATCCAATCCATCAACTTAGAACCCGTTGAAATTACTAATTTATTATTCACTAATTAGCAAAAGTATTACTATATTTCAATTACCATTATATATATCTCTCGTAGTGCACTGCCAACTGGCAGGTCCATGGTATATAACGCCTCCACTCTTCTCTATCTTAAGTTTTCCTCTTCATGTGCACATACGAGTGGATCATTAAATCATGCATAACGTTCCTTTTGATATACCTTTATTCTTGGGTGATTCTGCTTATGACTATTATATTTATGTATAGATAATTTTCAAATAAATTTATTATTTGCTATTTCTGCACTTAATATTTAAGCTATAATACGTAGAATGTCAGACTGAGAAATTATCTCAGAAACCATAATTATGCATGTATTCCTAAACTACTCTATTGTTTACATTATTCTGTTGATAAAGCGTAGGTTTCCGTGAATGGATTAACGAATTGATCGATGGAGTGCTCTCTATAGAGCATTAAAGCCAGCTGTAAATAGGAAGTTATACTTTGGCACTCTCGATTGGCATATCTCTAAAGATTTTGAAAAAAAAATGAAACCTTCGATGAAAAGTGAGAAAATGATGAAAAAACATGACAAAGTGATAGAAAGGATGGAGAGAAGGGATGGAGAAATAGAGAGACTTCGAGGGAGAGAGAGAGAACCATCATAATTTATTTGTAATTGAATCAAAATGTACACAAATAAAACGGCCGTCAGAAAGAGCACAATAATTGAGTTCTATCTAGCTGACTACCGGAAAAATAGAAACATATTAACAGAACAACGTAATATCGTAGAAAAATTTGAAATGAAAACATTAATTGTGAATGGTGAAAATGGCCTCATATGGCCTCTCTAAATAGACCTTCCCCCCTTAGAATGTGTCCTATCCAACTCTTCTTCCTATAAATGTATTAAGATATAGGAAGAAGAGTTGGATAGGACACATTGTAAGGGGGAAGGTCTATTAAGAGAGGTCATAGAAGGTAGAATGGAAGGAAAAAGAGGCAGAGGCAGGCCGAGATTAGGTATGTTAGATGATTTAAATACCCACTCATATGTGGAAATGAAGAGGAAGGCGGAAGACAGAAAAGAGTGGAGGCGTTATATAACATGGATCTGTCATTAGGCAGTGCACTAAGAGAGTAAGGGATAGGTGAAAATGGCATTGAAGTGTAAAGAGTAAATGATAGCGGACTAATTAAAAAAGAGCAAAATAGAGAAAAAAAGGAGAATATACGCCAGCCAGCTAGGTAGATTCCAATAGCACTGGAAGGAGCCTCGAAGGCGTTTGAGATGAGGCGGTGAAGGTGGTAGCCCTCGCAGAACATCCAGAAATAGTTTGTGCTCGTGAAGTAGATCTTCAGGTAGGACACCAGTCTGCACCAGACCTACGGAGAAAGTATGTACTGATAATTATGATATACATTCTCGATATATGTCATGTATTGACAATTCTGGTATACAATCTCGCAGAACATCCAGAAATAGTTTGTGCTCGTGAAGTAGATCTTCAGGTAGGATGCCAGTCTGCACTATACCTAACAGAGAGAAAACGTTGACAATTCTGGTATACAATCTCGATATATGTCATGTATTCTACCAGACTTACCTTAGAAAATATTCTATTGACAATTCCGATATACAGTATGGGCTCGCCCGTCACTGACATCGCTTTCGAGTGAGGAAACTGACGTTAACGTTAGCTTTACCAGCTCTTTTCCTAAAAATGAAATAAGACATACCGGATTACGGCGGATGACGGAGTTGGAGGTGGCAGAGTGGTCACCTAGGTTGGTCAGCAGCTCGTAGTGGACCGCTGAGTACCAGATGATGTTGATGATACTGACCAGGGTCAGTGACAGGAAGAAGTGAATGTGCAGCCGTATACGATCCTGTTTGAACAGCTCTCTGTGAAAATTGTTGCAAAAAATAAAAATCTCTGTGACATTTGTTGCAAAAATAGTTAAACCATATATTACTTCTGTTCAAGTAATCATCGTCATAACCTTCATGGTCCTTTAAATCCCTGTTTAACCAGGGTCGGTTAAATTTTTAAAAAATTATTCGTTACAATAGAATGTAGAGATAAAAGGTAGAATGAATCAAAAGGTGAATTTAAAACTAGAAAATAAAGAGTAATTAGAAAGTAGAATGAAAAAGTAGAATGAAAAAGTAAGATTAAAAAGTAGAAGTAAATGTAGAAGCAAAAAGTAGAAGTAAAAAGTAGAATTAAAATATAGGATTAAATTGTAAAATTAAAATGTAGAATTAAAAAGTGAAATTGAAAAATAGGATTAAGAAGTAGAATTAAATAGTAATTAGGAAATAGAATTAAATGTTGAAGTAAAAAAGAGAATTAAAAAGTAGAATTAAACTAGAGTTGTAGGGTTAGTTTAATAGGGCTAGGGTTAGGATTATTGGATGGAGTAGGGGTTACGGCTAGAGATAGTATTTGTTTCAACTTTAAAAAATTTTGATCTTCTTTCCCCTCCTCCTCCTAAAAGTTATGGTATACACAATAATCCTACTAAATTTTTGGTGTACACAATTAGCGCCTGAATGTCTCAATAGCGCAATGGTTAAAGATTTAGATAGCGTCATGCAGTTTTAAATGACAGATCCTGATGTGAATTGAACCCTCGTGGGTTCTAATCCCAGCCGCGCTGATCTAAGAGTAAAATCTCGGACATTCACTGGACTTGCTACACGGAAAATGGATGGAATTGCCAAAGGGTTTAAACATGTGAAATTAAAAGTGATAGATATCAACATAGTTGATCATTTCACTATAATGTGTTATTATTATTATTATTATTTTTTTTAATTATTTTTTTATTTACCCCGGTGTAAAGAACCTGGGGTTTGATAAAAACGATTCAAGCAATACGTGCTGAATCGCCGCCCGGCTACTCGAGGTCATCAAACGGCTTAAAAGAATTATTGAAGCAGACTGCATTAAATCTTTGCAAAGTCATGGAAAGCCTTTGCCAAAGAAAAGAAGTCTCTCACTTATCGCCGGTTTGCTCTGCAATAAGT
The DNA here is from genome assembly GCA_905160935.1 of Enchytraeus crypticus. Lineage (NCBI taxonomy): Eukaryota > Metazoa > Annelida > Clitellata > Enchytraeida > Enchytraeidae > Enchytraeus > Enchytraeus crypticus. The sequence goes on along the minus strand of CAJHZI010000832.1, from coordinate 302,663 downwards.
CTGCCTATGCCATTAATAAAGTCAGCTCCTTCGGGATTAATCGGGCCCATGGTTTCAATGGCCACCGGAACAACTTCATATCCTAGGACAGATCACGGTATTTATCCAACTTCCTAGAGGCGGCATGAACAGCAGCTCCACCGGCTGTGACTGAAGTCGTATT
>CAJHZI010000832.1:252500-297500 GCA_905160935.1 Enchytraeus crypticus | reverse complement strand
GAAATGGTGAATTAAATATTATATATTAATATGCTGAGGAAGGCGACGGGAAACCACCTCAGAAGCTTTACTTTTCCCAAGCTATAGGCTACATAATGTATGGATAAGGCATAGGCTTTGTGAAGGGATTAACTTGTTGATCTAAGGAGTGCTCTTATGGAGCGAGAAAGCAGACTTTGAGTATGAATATGTACCTTGAACCTGCCACTTGGCAGTGCACTTAATAGAGACACAGAGAGAGAGAGAGAGAGAGAGAATATAATCATAATGGTAGAGTCATATTTTTATATACACATCCAAACAGCATACCCTCTTTCATCTCGTTTGTTGTATGACGGTTGACTCAACTGTCGATCACAACATCTCTTGGCGGAGAGGCAACATTGTTTCCAGGCAGTACAACTCCTTCCATCTATCTCCGCACATATTCCAGCCATGCTGCTCTCATCCTCGATATCAACGATTATATAGGCAGTCCTGTCCATCCCATCTGGATATGTCTTAGGACTCTCAGATGGAACGCTATTCCAGGGTTGAGGATTCAATTCCTTTTCCGACTGAGATAACAGGTTTGTTTTTAACGATATTTCGCGATGTACTCCTAACTGACGCAATGTATTAATACCGGAGCTCTCCGATTTTCCCCCTAAATTAACCCAAGAATTATCCTCAGATCTGTCGAATGTTCCCCCTGAATTAACCCCAGAACCACCCCCGGATCTGTACAATGACCCCTCTGAATTAACCACAGAACTACCCTCAGATCCGGCTACATCATCATCGCTTGATATCTTAACCTCTACATCCATAGCTGTGAAATTATTCACCCTACCTGACTCGTATGGACTCGATCCGGAATACTTTCTCGCATATCCATCATCCGAAGCAGATTTCATCGTTGGACTCACATTCCTCGCCTGGGTACTGTTGAACTTTCGATAAAGATAGGCCGAGTAGGGGTTGAGGACGACCCAAGGGCCGGTCTTGTGGACGTAGAGCAGGCAGGAGGCGCAGGCTCTACGGCGGAAGAGTTGAGGGTCGGCTTCACCGAACCGGTCTCGACAAGTCTTCGGACCCGTTGGAGCCGGGTTTGGCTGAACGGGGAACTCGCTGGATCTCTTTGCCTGCGGCTGAGTTCGAACTCGAAGCCTCTGGTAGAGTTGAGAGTGGTTGGGATTTGAACCTGCGTCGCGACCTGTCCAAATATTTTCTGCTCGTAAAGCGGGTACGCTGAGCGTGTACATGATGATGAATAGTAGAGACTGCATTGTGATCTGAAACTAATACATAAAATATAACAGTAGATATTTTTAAAGAAGCTAAGGTTAACGTCAGTTTCCACACTCGAAAGCTATGTCAGTGACGGGCGAGCCCAGGATTTGAACCCCGTACACACTGATCCACGATCGAGTACCTTACCGATACAGCCATTGACTCCAGCCAATATAATATTATTATTGGAATATTTTATATAGTATCACCAGTGTTGTGTTCTGGTTGCTAAAGAATAGACCAACCATTGACGGCACGTGTCGTAAAGAGAAAAAGAACTGAGGTCACAACCAATGTCCGAAGGGCATTAGGTCGATAAACGCCTGAGCTCCAGATATTGCTTCAAATTTTATAAGTTCCGACCCTTGTTAAGCTGGAATTCTATGGTAGATTATGTTGAACTAGTATAAATAAAATTAACTAAAAATTTAACGTTTTAATTAAAATAAATTCTATAAAATAAAGCTGAGGAGACAATAGGTTGGAAGTAGTAGGTCTATATGAAATGTATCTTCCGTTAGGCAGCACACCAAGAGAAGAAATTAGATTATAAGTTGGGGTTGACAAATCTTTCATGAATTTCATTCTTCTCGTAATTACCTTTTCATTTGTACTCAAATTCAATTTATATCTTTTAATTAAATACAATTTAATTAATTTAAATTTACACAAAAGTTTATTTCAATTAATTTTATTCTTATTTATATATTTTAATTTGCTATCTTTACTGATCTACATTCGGAATATATAATTGTCTCTATAGCCTGGATTTTCTGCTCACTTAATCTTTTCTACATTTATCTGCTCTATTTCCATACTCTACTTTATGGTTTTAACGTGATTCAAGTGATATGTGATGTGATATAGTTTTAACATAACTCAAGTGATATGTACTGTTGGGGACGTCTCTGACATCATCCTTGGATGATGAAACGGACGTTAAACCTTTAATATATAAATATATATATATATACATGTATATATATATATACATGTATATATATATATATATATATATATATATATATATATATACATGTATATATATATATATATATATATATATACATGTATATATATGTAAATAATAAAATAAAGAAATGAGTACTTACTTGATAATCTCATTAAAGAATGAAATAAATAAACAACTAAATAACTCTGCAAGGAGCAAGAACGCCTACAGTGACATTAAATAGACCTCAACCTTTATGAACCCACTACAATTACAGTCGTTCGAGGAGACACAGTGATGACACAATCAATTGAGAGACATGGCCGACGGTAACACTCTTTTATCTCACGCCCTGGACTGCATGACATAGGCTGCCTTGAAGGGTTTGTCAAGAAAATTTGAGTTTTTGAAATAGTTTTGACATTTTAGAGAGAGTTAGATCGAGCGGAGAATTCTAACGAATTCTTCAATTTAGCGGGGAAAATTTCGTATTAAAAGGCACCGATGGAATAGATAAAATGATAAAAGATAAATTGATAAATAATAATACATAAATAGAGTAGATAAATTGAGAAATAATAATATTTACATAGAGTAGTAGATCAATTGAGAAATAATAGCAGATAAATAGAATAGACAAATTGATAATAGATAAATTGATGAACAATAATAAATAAATAGAGTAGATAAATTGAGAAATAATAGCATATAAATGGAATAGACAAATTGACAATCAATAAGTAACTTGTTCAGCATTTGTCGAAAGAATAGAGAAGTAAAATTGGAAACAAATGTTACAGCATGAAAGAAGTCTCACAGTCACTTTTTGTATTGTATCAAGGACACCGAAGAATAAATCAAACAGTAACCGCTCGTGTGTTAACAGGCGATTAAGCAAAATACTAAGGTATGCAAAGGAAAATCATCTCTTAAGCTAAATTTTCTCAAGCTATAGGCAATTTAAGATGTGGATAATTCATGGTCCTTTATTAAGCGTTTAGGCATAATTACTGTGTCGATAGAATCCTTTTTCCCTCGTGTTGTGCTCGGGTGTGGTTGAACCACTGCAGAATAGAGCAACCGTAAACATTTTGCGGCATTTACGTAAAAGGCTACTAAGGCAGGAGCTGAGGATGGCAAGAGGGGACCCACCTCATCTTGAAATATTTTCTCCCAGGATTAAATGATAATTAATCCATCTAACTGAGGAAGGCAATGAGAAACTAAATCAGAAGCCATACTTTTCCCAAGCTATATATAGTACATACTAAGGCATGGATACGGCATAGACTTTGTGAAGGGATTAACTTGTTGATCTAAGGAGTGTTATTATGGAGTGAGAAAACAGACTTTGAGTATAAATATGTACCTAAAACCTGCCACTCCGAAGCGCACTGAAGAAGAAGAATGCTTTTATGAAGCGTGAAAGCAGACTGAGCGCATCATAGAAGCATTCTGAGAGTAAATATGTAATTTGGACCTGCCACTTGACAAAAAATAAGAGATAGGGAGAAATAGAGAAATAGAGATAGAGAGAGCAAGAAATAGAGATAGATAGAGAGACAGAATAGAAGCGAGCATAGAACTACAGATATCGTAAAGTTGTTCGCAGTGTAGCAGGTGTTGCCATCACTGGGCTGCTTTAAACCGTTAGTCGCAGCTATAAACCTAATCACCCAGTTTAGCGGAGGATTAAAGAGGATTAAAAAACGTTAATCACTGGAGCGCTGGGGATTAAATGCTGTCGATAATCAGCAATTACATCGATTTCTCCAATACTACGGTGCTAGTCGTTAGAGAGCGACCTGATTTAAAAGCAACATCAACAAAAACCTTCATAAACATATCGAAGCAGCTAACCATAATCATACCCTAATCTCAATACTCACCCTAACCCTAGGAGATCTTCTTCTTCTTGTGCACTGACCAAGGGCAAGTCCATGGTATATAATTCTTTCAACCAATTCTATCCTCAGCCTTCCTTTTCATCTCTATATTTGAATATGTTATCAAATTATCGAACATCCCAAATCTTGGTCTTCTTCTAACTATTTTCCCTTGCATTCGGCATTCTATTGCATTGTTAGCAAACCGTGCCAATAACAATAACAATAACAATAATAACAACAATTAGAGTGCTACAGTCATCAATGACAACATCGAGCACTATTGAGACAAAATCAAGCCGGCGAGCAAAAAAAGAAGGTCCAAAAACGGTGCAAATTCCAAAATCCAGAAATTCAGTCCAAAGTAGAGGAAGTTAAAGAAAAGGTGGTTTAGGCGCAGGTCGCTGCTCATGGACACTGGATGGAAAAGAGAGATGGAAAAGATAGGTCTTCAACTGCTTATGGAACTGCTCATAGGAAAGCAAAGGCTGATGTGATTCAAATAAAGATTTCCGAAGACTAGATGGAAGAGAATTCCAGATCTGAGGTGCAGCATGCTGGAAAGAACAATTAGATAGCTTAGGGCGTGAAGGTAAGCTAGGTCTCATAATAGTAATTAACTTAGAAGACCGAGTAATAGCAGGCTGCATCACTTTAATCAAGTGAGACATACAAGTTTGTCCAGGGATGGTGATGGACTTATAGGTTAACGAAGCTGTTTTGTAAATGATACGCTGTTTAATCTTTAACCAGTGCACAGACTTCAAAATAGGCGTAACATGTGAGTACTTGGAACTACAAAAAATTGCTCGCGCAAGAGAATTCTGAACAAACTGCAACCGATCAATCTCACAGCCAGGGAGATTTAAAAACCGGGAATTGCAGTAGTCCAACTTCGATTGCACAAGAGCAGCACCAATTGTAGCAGCTGTCTCACGTGACAAATATGGACGTATTCGACGAAGATCACGGATATGGAAGAAACACGCTTGTTAAGTTTTAGTTATGTGTTCGTGGAAGGTTAGGTGCTTATCAAGGATAACACCGAGATTTCTCACAGAAGAAACAGGTGATATTTTAATACCCGAAGGTAACGAAAGAGTTTTCCCATTCAGCTTCAGAAGCTGTTGAGGTGTCCCGACCAACAAGAATTCAGTCTTAGATGGATTAAGTGCCAAGAAATTAGCAGACATCCAAGAGGATATAGACTGAAAGCTTTGTTGCAGGAGGGTTTCGGCATTAGAATAGGAGTTAGGGGTGAAATAAGTGTACATTTGAGTGTCATCAGCATATAGTTCATGATCATGAGAATGAGAAGAGATTAGAGTGCTTAGGGGTGTTGTATAGAGGTTAAAGAGGGTAGGACCAAGAACGAAGCCTTGAGGCACACCATACTTTAAGTGAGAAGGCGAAGAGGTTAACCTCCATCACTTTCACACTAAAAGAACTATCCGTCAGATAGGAGGAAAACCAATCAAGAACAATTCCACGAAAACCAAACCAGGAAGAAAGACGTTCCAGAAGAATATTGTGATCAATGATATCAAAAGCGGCCGAAAGATCAAGCATGCATAATCCAGTTAAGCGTTGCGTGCACATGGCATTAACAATAGAATTGCACACAGATAGAAGCACCGTTTCAGTCGAACGATGCTTAGTATAAGCAGCTTGATGCTTATTAAATAGATCATTGTAAGGGAGATGAGTAGAAAGCCTCTGAAGAACAATTCTTTCAGTGAGCTTAGATATATATGACAGATTAGATATAGGCCTGTAATTCGACAATAATTCCTTATCCAGTGTAGGCTTTTTAAGCAATGGAATAATAACTGCACGCTTAAAAGCGCGAGGAAATTTGCCAGTAGAGAGAGAGAGGTTAACAATCAATGTTAATACTGGAGCAAGTATGTGAATACACTTCTTTAAAAGAAAGGTTGGGATAGGGTCCAAGTCACAATGTTTTGCCCCTTATCATACGTCCTATCCAGCTGTTCTTTCTATTTCCTATCACATTTATTCTAATATCACTATCTATCTGTACCGACTCCTTCAAGAACTTCTTTATTTGTAATTTTGTCAGTCCGACTGTCCAGTCTTTACTATCCTTCGCCATAGCCAAACTGACAACGTCTCTAGTTTATGCCCTAGGATATGCCTACATATTAGTTCAAACGAAAGACAAATTAAGATTTTAAAATAAGAACACAATAAAAATTTACCTAGGAAACGGGTCGGGATTTAATAGTTTTCACTTCGGTAGACGCTTCACTTTAAGCTAGGATTCAAGTGTATAAATGGCTCAGCGTGCTGAGCGACAAGTAGCTTCGTCAAGTATTCGCTGCAGAGCCTATCAAAAAGTAACATTTCGGTCGTACAGAACCGGTAGATGGATAACTGACGATTTTAATGTATAAGGGTTGTAGGAATAATTATTCGATTATTACATTGATATGTTACTAGATGATTTAAAGATCCACTCATATGTGGGCATGAAGAGGAAAGCGGAAAATAGTGAATAGTGGAGGCAATATATACCATGGACCTAACAGTAGGCAGTGCACTAAGAGAGAGAGAGAGAGAGAAAATCTAAATTATTCTTAAAACCCGAAAGCTACTGGTCAGTAACTGCTACAGAAATAGTAAAGAGGGCCCGATGCAGCTAAATCCACCAATTAATTTGCAGATTTAAGTTATTTCTACATCTAACTTAAATGTTAATGAGATTGTTTACAGCAGCACATCAATAGGAATCTAGTGAGAATGTTAAGCGAAAAAGCTAACGACCTGCATATTATAGGTCGTCAGTATAATGATGAGATACTTCTCGATAGCAATTTAGCCAGCGTCTTGTTCATTTTCCATTTACTATAGTCATAATGCGGTTACGTTTTGGCATAAAGATTTTAAAAATAATATACTTTACCGCTAAAAATAACCTACGCTTGTATTTCTAAAGAATTGACCTGAATTATAAATTCACAACTACACGTATATAATAAACACCTGAATCAATATCTGAAAAAATAATTAAAAGCAGTACAATGCTCTCTCGGTCACTAATATGGTAGAGAGCGTAAATTGATAAAGTAAATAAATAGGAAGATAAATAAATAAATTAACTAAATAAAATAAGCAGATACAAAAAATAAATAAATAAATAATAACAATAAAAGAAAAAATACTATAAAAGTGTACACAAAATAATAATAGTAGTAAAATAATATAATAATAATAAAATTATTTAATATGGCTGGAGCCAGTGGCGAAGTCGGTAAGATATTCGATCACCAATCAGTATGTGATGGGTTCAAATCCTGGCTCACCCGTCACTGACATCGCTTTTGAGTGAGAAAACTGACGTTAACCTTAGCTTCGCTTTACTTTTAATATAATAAAATAAAATATAAAAAAAACAAATATTAATAAATGCATAGGTAATATAAATTGATAAAATAATAAATAAATAGATAAATTGATAGCATGTCACTGACATTCAATCGAGAAAATGATGTAAAAACCCTCTTTTATCTTCAACTTCTACAACAAAACTCGCGAGAAGAGAAAGATTCTATTTTATAGCCCCACGAAGCTGACCAATGCATCGAAAATCCAACAAATAATTAAATTAAGCACGACACGACTGGACTAGATACGACGCCATACGACGCTTCACCAGGAATTGACTGGACTAGATACGACGCCATACGACGCTTCACTAGTACTCGACTGGACTAGATACGCCAGTGTAACGACATGCGTGTCGGTGCGGTATGTATGGAAATTTCTGAGACGGTAGGTTAATAATTCAAGATACGCGGACATTGAAGGAAATTTCTATTCAGAATGGATAGAAGAAAATTTCGATAAAACAGACATTTTGAAGGTTGCGGTATGATAATCCCGTCTTACGACGAGTCCATGGAGATTTGACCAGTAGGTTATAGCGCTGTCTGGGCACCAGGTGTCACAGACTCCTTGCTGGCTGGAGCCAGTGGAGAAGTCGGTAAGATACTCGCGGATCAGTATGTGCGGGGTTTAAATCCCGGGCTCTGCCGTCACTGACATCGCTTTCGAGTGAGCAAACCTACGTTAACCTTAGGTTCTTTTACTTTATTAATCTTTCTTTTAGAGGGTGAGGTGTGGTGTGGCGCGGCTGTTACAGACAATGGGGTGCACATCAAGTCTTTCTCTAAAAGCTGGTAAAGCTAATGTTAACGTCAGTTTCCTCACTCGAAAATGATGTCAGCAACGGGTGAGAAGGAAATAGAGGCAGGCCGAGATTAGGTATGTTAGATGATTTAAGGATCCAATGATATGTGGACATGAAGAGGAAATCAGAGGAAAGAGATGAGTGGAGGCGTTATACGCCATGAACCTGCCAGTAGGCAGTGCATTAAGAGAGAAAGAGAGACGGAATGCTAATACTAATGCTAATACTAATGCTAATACTAATGCTAATATAGATATTCTAATAGAATTTAATACTCTAATTAATTAATTAATTAATTAGATGAATAATTGAATAGGTCTAATATGAATGAATTAAAAAATATGAGCAATGAATGAATGAATTGAATAGTGAATGAGACAAATAACGAATGAATGAATTGAATAGTGAATGAGACAAATAACGAATGAATGAGATGAATAATGAATGAATGAGAGTGGCGCTATCAACTGTCTCGAAAGCGTAACCTCATCAAAGACACACCATCTCGACTTCGCCATAACGTCGAGTTAATAATTCAAAAATAGCAGAAAACCAGCATTTAAACAACCAGCAGTGCAGTTACTTGCCTAGTTAACAGCAGTAGAGTTGTCTGTTCAAAAAACATCGTGGTTTCGTTATCGTATTATTTCTGCTAAAATCATCCTATAGCGTTAACTAAGTAATCATTTGTCTGACATCAGAATGAGGAAAAAAGCTTATGTTAACGTCCGCTTCCTCACTCGAAAGCGATGTCAGTGACGGACGAGCCCAGGATTTGAATCCCGCACATACTGATCCACGGTTGAATATCTTATCGACATCGCCACTGGCTCCAGCCAATGCCGATGTCAATAAACTATTTATATATATTTAAACTCAAAGGATATAAGAGTTGGAAATTTATATTATTTTTAAGATTAATTGGAGCGTGCTGCATTAGAAGTTAAAATTTTAACACACATATAAACGTGTGCTCACATTTTAACTTTTAATATTATAAGTTAAAATTTAAATACACGTAGGTCTATTATCGTGTATTTAAATTTCAACTTTTAATCAAATGATAAAATCAAATTGATAAAATGATAAAATGATCATCGACAATGATATCTAGCACATTTAATCTCATATTTAATCATTAGTTAAGTATCCATGTTACCAGTTCTGTATAATTATGCATATCTGGGATTTTTCCCTCTGATCAGCTCTACCGGGAATTGATCCTAGAACCTCATAAACAGCCATTTATAACTTCATGACGTGACATAACGCTTCCTCTTTCTCCTTCATGTCCACATGTGAGTAGGTCTTTAAATCATCTAACAGTACCAATCTCGGTCTGCCTTTACATCTCTTTTTTCAATTCTACCTTCTATGACCTCCTTTAGTAAGCTATCGCCCCCCCCCCCCTAGAATGTGTCCTATTCAATTCTCTTTCCTACTTCTAATTACATTTATCAACTATCTCTCTGTACCAACTCTCTTTAAAATTCATTCTTCAATAACTTCATGGTCGAGCCAATCTTCTCCATTTTGCTTCAAATCCACATTTGCTCTAACGGAAAATGAATGCAGCAAATGAGCGTGAATATGAACATTTGACCTGCCACTTATCCGAACACAACAGGAAAAGAGAGAGAGAGAGAAGAGAGAGAGGGATGATTTATATACAGAATTATTAGTTAATTATTCATTATTTATTTACTCTCTGATTGTTACTTGCACTTATTATCGTATCATATTAACACGGTTCTACAGATTCGAGTTCTCAGCAAACCCATGCATTGATGCACGCATATATTAGGCTTGGCCACCCAATGAACACTTGTCTGAGAGAGTTTTTTTTCTCGAATATTCCGCATCTCTAGTATAACGGAATGCAATGTTGGAATAAATCACGTCGTGTTTGCATTAAAGGTCCAAGGTTACTGAGTAAGCGTGCCTCTTCCTATTTACGTAAGGACATCCCTGACATCATCCTTTTTTGAGGAAACGGACGTTAAACCCTCATTATTATTATCATTATCACTATTTATATTATTATTATTGTTATTATTATTAGCATTATTACTTTTTTTAAATATATTTTTTCTATTTACTATTATTATTTATTATTATTATTATTATTATTATTTCATTAAAATGTAATAGTGCATTGGCATTTTCTCATTTTATGACTCATCGATTAAAGTAAAGTAAACACACAATATAGTGAAATGATCAACTATGTTGATGTCTATCACTTTTAACGCCACATGCTTAAACCATTAGGCAATTTAGACCATTTTCCGTATAACCAGTCCTGTGAATGTCCGAGATTTTACTCTCAGATATGCGCGACTGAGATTCGAACCCACAACTGTTTAATTCACCTCAAGATCTGTCATTTAAAACTTCATGACGTTACCCCTATGCTCTTAAAACATTCTAGGTCATATGCATTACTAAAAACTACCTCAGAACCCATATTTTTCAAATCTATAGGTTACATTTAGGTGTTAAGAGGACACAGAACTTTTTGAATCGATTAACATGATGATGGATTGAGTGCTCTTTATGGAGCGAGAAAGCAATCATATTGTAGATAAAAATAAATAAAATAAATAACATATTTTAAACATTTAAAATATGAACAAGAAAAGAACAGAATTTCATTTTTGTTATATCACCGGCCAACGTTAATCAACGTGAGAAAGGGCATTCGGTTTGTGAGGGCCTCGAGTTTCTAGACTAACCAAATCTTCAAATATATTTAAAGTGCATGTAATAATGTTAATACTAATAATGTTAACGTCAGTTTCCTCACTCGAAAGCGATGTCAGTGACGGGCGAGCCACGGATTTGAACAGGCACATACCAATTCGCAGTCGAATATCTTACCGACATCACCACTGGCTCCAGCCAGAAATAATAATAGTTAAAATAATATGAGATTTTAGGCATAGATGTGGAAAATATTGACCTTTTCCGTGTCGTCTTTTATCGGATACTTAAAAGTGTGTGGACAGATCGAATTAAACCGGAATTAAAAGAAAGTGGAGGAAGATAATGATCAGTGACCATAGGAACCTGAATCCCGTGACTATTTTCGGTGCTCGCCTTGCACTTCGGTAAGGTTATATGATAAGTGATGACAATGGAACGTTCTAATGAATTATTCAGACAAGAGCACCGCAGTGGTTCCTGGATAACTGTCGATTAGTATACCTGTAGGGGGTGTGTGTGGCCATGTGTGTGTACGTGCTTGTGTGTGTGTGTGTGTGTTTGTATGACTGTGGGTGTGCTGGTTTGTGCGTGTGGGTGTGTGTTTGTGTACCATTCCATGCGTGTGCTACATTGCAATGATAGTAGCTAGAATGTGCATGTGAAGCCTATACCCTCCCCTGCAATGCTACATTGCACTGATAGCTAGAATGTGAATGTGAAGCCTATACCCTTCCCTGCATTGCTACATTGCACTGATAGCTAGAATGTGCCTGTGAAGCCTATACCCTCCCCTGTACGGCTGCATTGCACTAATGGTAGCTCGAATGTGTCTGACAAGCAGGTACAACTGAGGACAGTACTTCTCAACTACTCGCGATATCTTTTGATTTTCACTTAAGCAGCAAACGAAGCAGATGCCTAAGTTCTCATTCCATGCGACTGATGATTTCAAAAACTTGAAAGGCGCTGGAGGAAATTACGCTGCTATATATATATATATATATATATATATTAATATATATAGATAATATATATATATATATATTATATATCTATATATATATTAGATCATATATATTATTTATATACGCTGCTATATACAGTATATATATATATATATATATACAGATTGGAGTAAAAAAATAATCCCCTAGCGAAATCTCAATAACTTTAAGAAAACTCAAAATATCTCTACGAAATTTACGGAACTTCTAGGGGAGGAATTTCTGCATATATCCTGCAAATTTGATGAAAATCTATTAAGCAGGAAAAATATTACAGCGTTTCTACGAAAAAAGTGCACAAACAGTTTTAACAAGGCTTTTTTTAACAAAAGTCATAATAACTTGGACAAAACTCAAAATAGTTTTACAAAATTTTCGGAGCTTCCAGAGGAGGAATTTCTACACATATCCTGCAAATTTGGTGAAAATATATTCAGAAGTAACAAAAATACAGCGTTTCTTTGGAAAAAATGTTAAAATCAATTTTAACAAGGCTTTAAACAAAAGTACCGGACATTTTCTTCAAAATTAGGAATAATTTTAACATAAGAACGAATTTTAAGCATCTTTTATTGGAGTAGCTAGCAATGTAGTGCAGGCTTAAACTCCACCACTTAAGTAAACGGCCCTTTTCAGGGTCGTTATTTTCTTTTAAAGGAACGACTGACATTTCTAAAAGCCTTGTTAAAATTGATTTTAGCACTTTTCTCGTAGAAATGCTGTAATTTCGTAACTACTGAAAATATTTTTATCAACTTTGCAGGATATACGCAGAAATTCCTTCCCTAGAAGCTCCGAAAATTTCGTAGAGATATTTTGAGTTTTCTTAAAGTTATTGAGATTTCGCTAGGGGATTATTTTTTTTGCCCCAGTCTGTATATATATATACATGTATATATAAATATATAAATATATATATATATATATATATATATATATATACATATATATATATATATATATATATATATATATATATGTTTATATATGTTTGTATGTGTGTGTACATACATACATACATACATACATACATACATACATACATACATTCATACACACACACATACATAAACACATACATATAGACTAATATGGTCTAAACTGCCTGTGTAACTGATCGTTCAGTTTACTGCGGTTGTTGTATAATGATGTAGATTGAACAGGTGAATTGGCTTAGAGAGACAGCTCGTTATATCACAGCCGCGAGATATAATAAGGGCTTAGCCGCTCCCGCTTAGTTCTCAATTGCCGTATCCCTCTCTTTGTAGCCCCCCTCCCCAACTCCACCCTCTGACTGCATTCTCCCTACCTCTTCACCCCCTGATTGAATCCCTCCCACAACTACTCCACCCCCTGGCTGGATACTCCTAATATATCCAACCCTGATTGCACCCTCTACATCTCCACCCCTTGACTGCACTCTCCACCACTTCACCCCTGACCATTTCCAATCCCAGATTCCCCTATATGCAGTTATCTTCACTAAAATGTCTAGCCATTATATGCCGACCTGGTTTTACAGCAACAACGATTTTCGCAGTCCTTAAGTATCTCAAAGTGAATAACTCTAACCCTAAGCCTACACACAATTAAACCCCAAAGATATAATCCTAACTGTAGGACATGCCCACATATATTTTAGTTTAAGCTGCTGTATGAAACTTTAAAAATAAATAATAAAGGTTGCTATGGTAACAGATCGGGATTTAAAGTAGTTCCTGGAATGTAGATTTTAAATAGAAAGAAAGGTCGCTTGCTAGAATCTGATGAATCTGGAAATGATCGATGTTTGCATGTGAATTTCGTAAACCGCAGGTGTTATAAAGGGCGATTTATAATACGCCAGGAAGGCAATTAGAAGGCATCTCAGAATCCATATTTGTCCAAGTTTTTAAGGCCTAGGTAAAACATTAAAAACTGAAGTCAAGTGGAGTTACTTACAGTGAGAGAAAGAGAGTGAGAGAGAGAGAGAGTGTGAGAGAGAGAAAGAGAGTGAGAGAGAGAGAGTGAGAATGAGAGAGAGAAGCGAGAGAGACATGATAGAGAGGCAGACAGAGAGAGAGAGAGAGAGAGAGAGAGAGAGAGAGAGAGAGCGATTTAGACAAAGAAAGAGAAATTGAGATAGAGACAATGACAGAGACAGAGAGAGAAAGAGATAGAGAGAGGAACGAGAGAGTGAGAGAGAGAGAGAGAGAGAGACAGAGAGAGAGATTGAAAGAGTAAGAGAGAGAGTGAGAGAGTGAGAGAGTGAGAGAGTGAGTGAGATAGAGAGAGAGAGAGAGAGAGAGAGAGAGAGTGAAAGAGTCAGAGAGAGAGAGAGAGAGAGAGAGAGATGAGAGAGAAACAGACAGACGGAGACAGAGAGGAAAAGAAAAAATCGATAGAGAAATATTGAAAGGAGAGACAAAAAGTATAAATAAACCAATTCATTATTTTATTTTATTATCTTTATTTTCTTCTTGAATTAGCATTCAGAGCAATTAATTCAGAGCTAATAATTAGACAATTTCAAAGTTGTGTTTAAATTTAAATTAATCTAAGAATTAAATTAAACTTAAATTAAGTTAATTTCTATGCTATGATTCAAGGTGATCGAATTAAAAACATTGAACTAAGGTCTAATATTATTATTCATGTTCACTAATTTTGTCAGCACGTTATGAAATTAATTACATCAGAGAAACTCTTAAATTCGATTCAAAGATGTAAAGTTTTCATTCATTGAAGAAAAAGAAAACTATTTGATTTGAGATGAAAATATAAAACATACTGTAAAAATTTTATTATAAGTAGACGTGTGAAGTGTTTTAATTTTGTCGTCACACAGTAGTCGTTGAAATAAGAAATTTATCATTTTATTCCTTTAGATTACTGTATTCTTCTACATACACTTGATTTAGAGCACGTGCTATGGAATTTATTTATTCAGTTGCTAGCTAATTTTTTAGTTTTCTGTATTTCCTGGTCTTAACCTCAAGGTCACTACTAATCTATGCCTGTTAATAGCGCCTCAATTGCAGCAGGCGCGGACATAAGAATAACTTTTCAATACCATCCAATTTTTACTCATTCAGAGTTTTCGTCACTCAGTTATCCAATGTGGTTGCCCATCAAAGTATTAACTGGACCCGATGTTACTTAACTACGATATTGACGGTCACGCTAAACCAAATGCGCTAAACCTCTATTGTGAGAGAATTCTTAATTTATTTACATTTTATTTATTTTTTACTTAATAAGAACATTAAAAAGGGTTAAAAAAACAACACAGTTCACAAATAACAACGACGACGACTACGATGATGATGATGATGATGGTGATGATGATGATAGTTTTTGAGAAAAACATTTTCAATCAACGGCACGGCGCAATCATGCAAGAAGCAATTATTAATAGCAGCGCGTCAGCCGCCGCAATGACGGCGTCATTAGCATAAAACAGGGAGAGAATCGCCTGATTCGATTAATTGCTTGCATGCGTGGTTCACTATAGTGCTGCTCTCTCACCGTCAAAATGATAGTAGTTTGAGTTTGATAAGGGGGTGGGGGTGGGGGAAGTGGGTAGAAGGAAATTAAACCCCATTTTATGTATGGTTCTTTGTCAAGTGTACCCCACTTATCCTGAGAGTTTAGTGAAATTAAAGATATATTCTTTTAAAAATATATCTAAACATATCATTTAATATATTATAACGTATATATATATATATATATATATATATATATATATATATATTATATATATATATACCTAGACATATAATTTATATATATATACAGTGTATATATATATATATATATATATATATATATATATAATTGGGTAAACAGGATTGTTTTCTCAGGGAATGACGCCCCTGCCCAGTAAATGTTAGTCGAAACTAAGGAAGGCGCAGGTGTCCACCTCATCATGAGCAGAATCCACAAGAATAACGGTATATCAAAAGAAATGTTAGAGATGATTTAAAGATCCACTCGCATGTGGACACGAATAGAAAGCGGAAGACCGAAAAGAGTGGAGGTGTTGTATACCATGGACCTACCAACAGGCAATGCACTAAGAGAGATATATAAAATTAAACCCATAAAAGCTCTAAATCTAACGTCCGTTTTCCGTATAGCAATGAAAACAATCTGAGACGATTTGGATGAAATTCCAACGAATGGATTCTTTTGCCTACTAGCAAACATGGTATCCATTCGGCCTTAAAATCTTACTTGAAAACAGGCATTGGAATATAATTAGTAATTACAGGACCGCTCGAATTTAGAAAATTCACATGCAAAAAGACTAGAAAATCCTTGTGGCTCAGCGGGTAGAGCTCGCCTCTTTGAACGATAGGTCGCGAGTTCCAGACTGCGTAGCGACGTGGGTTTTTCTCTTCCGAGGGGAAAATAAAAGTCTAGTCGTGTACATTTGATGGTCTCAGGCCGATGGATAGCCCACCTTAATGTTCCATTTCCTATCTAGACCTCTCCGTGTCGACACCGAATAGGGATTAACGGCACGTTAAAAAGAAGTAAATAATATAATAATAAAGGTTCAACGCCCGTTTACTCATAAAAGGATATTGCCAGGGACGTCCCCCCCCATCACATGTCACTACAAATCGATTCACCCCAAACGATCTGAAAAAACATGTGCTGAAGAGAAAGAAAAAGAACCTAAACGGTGCCGGTCCGGTGATCAAAAAAATGCAGAAAGATATATTGCAACACCCTAGGCAATGGTACAAATAAAAGAGAAATGAGTAGGGTCGGACCCCATCCCCCCACAGAACTTTATCACTACCCGCTATTCACTTGTCTATAGAAAACACTTGTACAGGTTTTAAGCATCTCTCAACCTTTGCGTATACAGAGATAATACCGTACAGATAAAATAATTAAGCATCTATAAATAACTCGAAGAACACATATTAAATAGGGTAAATTCCAGTAAAATATAATATTGTTTTAAACTTTTCAATAACCATACTAATAAATAAAGTAAATTATAGCAAATAGTGTTTTCCTGATAAATCATCATCAACCTAGTTTTCTGATATATCATTAGGAAACTAGAAGCATTGGAAATGTGTATATGGAGAAGAATGGAAAGGATTCTCTTTCTCTCTTAGAGCACTGCCTACTGGCAGGTCCGTGGTATATAACGCCTCTACTTTTCTTATAATACTATATACCTTTGCCAGGATATATAGGTCGATCCCTTGTTAAAGTGGGGAGCGCAGGGGAACTCAGCTCCCTAGCTCTATTTTTTATGTTTATTCCCCTGCTATGGACCAGTATTATATACTAGGAGACATATATAAACATTAGAGGGGGCCAGAAAACTTCTGACCGTTCCCCTAGCTCTCAATTCCCGCTTAGGAAATTCTCACTGGATAGAAAAGCCGGTAAAGCTAATATTAACGACAGTTTCCTCACTCGAAAGCGATCTCAATGACGGGCGAGCCGAGGATTTGAATCCCGCACATACTAATCCGCTGTCGAATATCTTACTGACATACCCACTTGCTCTAGCCATAAAGGTAAATAACTGCCAATTATTTTTCTAAATGTTAAATGTTATTTACAGCTCTCCTAGAACTCTGTCCAGTGGTAGGTCTAAAGTATTTATTCCCACTCTCAGTTTGTTGTCATGCTTTTGAAAATCACTCAATCAGCCATCAAGTTAGTTCATTTTCAAAAGGTTAAGCCTTATCAGCATTCTAAAGCAACTAAATTGCTTAAGATATAAAAAATATGGCGTCTAAGGTAAGTTCAGCACTTAAAGCACTCTAAAGCAACTAAATTTCTTAAGATATAAAATATGGCGTCTAAGGTAATTTCTCTAAGTTACTCATAAAACAGGTATAAGACTCTAAGCTTTATAACTGTACCTCTGCGCAGGGGCGACAACAAAAGCGAAAGTCTCCTAATGTAATGTAATGTAATGTAATGTCACGTAATGTAATGTAATATTATGTAATGTAATGTCATATAATGTAATGTAACGCAATGTAAGTGCGTAATGTAACGGATGCGGTATATCGCGATTAATCATTCGGAAAAAGAAACAAAAGGACAAAATGAAGCCTTATGCATAAGTCGCCATGTGTGTGACTGATCAATCGTGCCTCCATCATAAGGCTTCTATCGGTACGATATAATACGATGGATAAGATACGATGGAGAGCGACACACCTAGGAACGTTATATTTCACAAGATCTACTACAATTCTACAAATGTGGACAGAATTTTCATAAGCGTGTACATTAAATAAAGAAATTAAATAAACAGTTGTATCCTACGTGTTCCAGTCAACCGCCCGGCTTGTCAACTTAAAATAAATTTTTCTATTTAATAATTCACATTTTCATATCATATACATTTTACTTGAACACAGTGTAGGAGTGCATAATGTTTTAATGTTGACATTGAAACGTGGACATAAATTAAAAAAAAGAAGAGATCAGAAAACTAGAGGCATTAGAAATGTGGTTATGGAGAAGGACGGAAAAGATTAGTTGGGCTGACAAAATTACAAATGAAAAAGTTCTTGAAAGAGTCGGTACAGAGAGACAGTTAATAAATGTGATAAGAAATAGAAATAAAAGCAGGATAGGACATATTATTATGAGGGGGAGGTTTGCTAAAGGATGTAATAAAAGGAAGCATGCAAGGGAAACGAGTTAGAGGAAGACCGATACATGGGATTCTGGATGATCTGATGACAAATTCATCTATAGATATGAAAAGGAAGGCTGAGGGTATAATTGGTTGGCAGAGTTATATACTATGGACCTGCCGATAGGCATTGCACTAGAAGTATATACTACATTTACTAGATTTTATTTGATTTTTAGTCTCGTTTTGTTTCTTTGTTTGCATCTGCCTTTCAGCGCTACTGTGACATTTAGCATAGAGCGACGCTTTATACATATACTTATGACTATTATTATTATTACTATTATTATTATTATATTATTATTATTATTATATTATTATTTTTATTTTTATTATTATTATTAGTATTATTGTTATTATTATTATTAATATTTTTATTATTATTAAAATATATGAGAGACTTATAGATATAATTAGCCTATTATACCTTATTGGTATGAATTGAGTGAAGTTAAAGAAATTTATCTAAATTATTGCTACATCTGCTGTTGAATTTTTTGAAAATCTACAACGTTCAATAGGTCAAAGAAGAGATATGGTAGAAGGGTTTTGAAAACTTGTAAAATAAGAAAATTGTATCAATCTTGCTGTAAACTAACAACAACAAATTAGGAACCATATCTCAATAGAAACAGGAAAAACTTGGAAATTGAATGGCACAGCTATCCATGACAAAATAAAGCATAATAATGAAAAGCCGACGAATTAAAAAAAGATACAATGGCCTGTGTATAAAACAGAAAGAACGAATCTCAAAGAAATACATGAATGGGGTTATTAAAGGCTAAAGTCACGTTTAAAGTCAGTTTCCTGTTCGACAGCTTGTCAGTGACGGGGGCAGCACTGGATTTGAACTCTTCACCTACTGAACCGCTACCGTCTCAGTCCGTAATCAAACCATCAATTAATCAATCAATCAAACTAGAAAAGAAAAATCAAACAAGAAATTAAAAATCAATCTAGAAATGAAAAGTGCTGACATACCAAATTTAATGAACTTGAGAATTTCAGACAATAACTAACAATTCCATTTGAACTGAGCTTGAAATGCCAATGGTAACGCTTGATGTTCTGCTGTAGTCTAATGCTAGGCTACAGGAAGCCACGGAATTCTGGGCTTCCTTTAACTAATAAATGCCGATAGTAACACATAATGTTCTGCTAGAGTTTAACGCCAGAGCCTGACGGAAGCCTCGACGTTCTAGGCTTCCCTTAACTGATAAATGCCAGACTATAGATGTATATGTCTCTCAGTTCTTGTGGAGACTAAAATTTCTACATGGGAATGCCTGTATGCTGTATGCTGCTAACTGTCTTCGCTAATCTGTTTACATCAGACCCAATTGCAATGATATTATATTATATATATATATATATATATATATATATATATATATATATATATATATATCTATATATATCTATAATATCTATCTATATATATATATATATTTATATATATATATATATATATATATACACACACATATGTGTATATATATATATATATATATATATATACATATATATATATATATTGGATATATATTATATTTACAGTATATATATATATATAAATATATATATATATACAGTATATGTGTATATATGTGTGTGCTACTGTGAATATATATATATATATATATATGTATATCTATAACATATAATATATATATATATATTTATAATAAATATATAAATATATATAGGGCCTATAATATATATTACGATGTATATATATAAATATATAATAAATATATATATATATATATATATATATATATATATATATATATACATATATATAACTAAAGATATATATGACTTGAGTTAAGAAATGCCTGTCGTTGTGGTTTATCTTTGCCTTCACCAGATCATGGTTAGCTTTCTCCTGAAACATATGCAGTTTGCGTGTGATGTATTCTTCAGCAAGCCTATCCAGAACATCAAACCCTAAAAATCTAATTTATAGCTTGAGAAAATATGGCTACTGTGGTAGTTTCCCATTTTATTACTCACTATATATCTGCTTTGAAGTCGCAAGACACCTGCTGTAAATACCACCGGTCTAATCCACAGTGGACCGGGCAAAACTCAGGTATCTATTTTTAGACTTCTCCTCAGCACATTTCCTTTGCTGATTGTTCTGGGTGAATTGATCTGTAGTGATGTGTGCTGTTGGGGACGTCACTGACATTATCCCTGGATGAGGAAACGGACGTTAAACCTTTATTATTATTATTATTATTATTAACAAAAGAGGGAAATTTATAATCGGGGTAAACCCCCAGACCCTTGATATTTCTCACACTGGCCACACGGTAGGTGCATTCTCGTCGCTCCATTGAAATTCTCCCCAGCACTTTATTGACCCTATTTCTCTACCTCCTCTCCCCCCCCCCCCTCCCCCCATCAACCTCCCTCTCTTCCACATCTCTTACTACTACTACTATTCGGTTGTGAGTGATGGGTGGTCAACTACATGTAGATAGGTTACTTGTGACTTCTTTGACGGCCTTGTTTGTCACTATATATTTTGAGTGTATTGAAATAAATATACTTCTCTCTCTCTCTCGCTCTCTCTCTCTCTCTCTCCTAACTGGTCACAATACCTTTTGCTCAATCTCTTTTGCAAAATATATGCGTGCAACAGGTGGAATGTGAAACTTAGATCTGCCTTTTTATTGAGATGGGGATGGCGAAGATAATTTAACAGCTTGGCAGAATTAATTTAGTATCAAATAATTATTAATACATTATAATAAATCAGCGACATCAGCGAACCCAGGAGATTGAGATGGGAGATGATAGCAGGAGGGTAGGTTACTTATACTTCAAATATTAAATCTGTCAAGGTCAGACGTTCCTTCATGTTTTCTGCTCCGACAATACGGAACTCTCTGCCACAAGATCTTCTAACTTGCAATTGTATTGTTACTTTCCTTGGCTAGCTAAAAACCCATCTCTCTCCGTAATAGGTCTAAATTATGACCCGCTTGCCCTGGATCTTGGACTTGCACTGTTTTGATCTCGCTTTCTCTTGTGATCTCTGTGTATTCAGTCGTCATCGGGTGGTGTTTGACGCCTGACTGTGAAGAGTCTGCAAGAGACGTCCCTGACATTGCCTTATGGCGAGGAACCGGATGTTAAATTCCTATGGATTGGGGTGATTGGATATTATACAGGAGGGTAGCAGGTTGGTAGATTGGGTGGGTTGATAAAATACAGGAGGGTAGCAGGTGGGTAGAAAGAGGTGGGTGTTACATCGCTACAGATGACAGAAGATATTACATCACAGGAGCTCAAGTGTTCCTAGCGCGATATAAAGCAAGATCATGGAATAGAACTTCATGGACTTAATCCTGAATGCGTCGAGTGAAATAAAAGACAGCAAAAGACAGTAAAGGAAGAATCAATCAAAGCTGTAAAGTCGACGTTAACGTCAGTTTCATCTCCCTAAAGCGATATCAGCGACGGGAGAGTCCTGAATTTGAACCGACATATGCTGATCCGCGGCCGAATATCTTACCGACATCACCACTGACTTCAGACAAAACTAGGAAAGAACATAAAATGCGAGTAAAAGAGCATAAAACAATGGAACTATATAATATAACATTATTTCACCGTTCAATATTAGGCCATGTGTTATTCCGTTTGCTTGGAGGCTATCAACTAGATAGGGAATCTCTATCCTCATTGATGACCTTGTGCATGGACCTTGTATATATTATATTATATAAATAAAACTAATAAGCACATATTTATAATATATATTTATTATATACATATAGTATACAGAGTGAATATTCTATAATAAATAGTACTTAAATATTATTGTAATTAATGTGATAATATATATATATATATATATATATATATATATATATATACAGTACATATATATATATATATATATATATATATATATATATATATATAATAGATACAGAGGTCCATGTGCTTGGTGTCTGTATATAGGTCTATGTATTTTTGCCTTATTATAAGTAAGTTGTGAAATTTCTTAAAATAAAACAGCTCTCTCTCTCTCTTCTAGTCGTTAAGGGTAAGCTGAACTGTAATCTAGCTGACATCATGAAAACATCATTAGTCACTTGTTGCTCGCACAGAACAAATCCCTGTGGACACGGCGAGGTGTGGAAACTGACGCAGAATTATGCAGACACGCTGTAAGATAGAGAAGGCTTCAGTTGTATGGATAGTCTAGCGCTTAGAGGCTTCAAAGAATTTTTATCGAGAAGGTGGATGGGAGAAAGATAGACAAATATTCTTACATCGCCATTGGGAGGAGCCTGTGGCGATGTCGGTAAGATATTCGACCGCGGATCAGTATGTGCGGGGTTCAAATCCTGGGCTCTCCCGTTATTGACATCGCTTTCGAGTGAGGAAACTGACGCTAACATCAGCTTTTTACATCATTGTGCTTGTTATATAAGAATTTGTAGCAATTTATGAAGCCTAGGCGCTCACCACCCAAATGCCTTTTCTGACATTGGTTTGGATCCTAGTGCTTTAGTCACCTGCTACGACGCGTGCAGTTAACGGTTGATCAATTCCTCAACGAACCCGGATATAACACGGGAAGCAGCAATTTCTAAAACAAAGGGACGGGATTTTGTTACGGTATGGGACATCGAGGTGTGGTAAGGGTCCATTCGTATCCGGACCCTACATGTAGTTAAACTTGGGTTAAAGGGAAGATGATGAAGATGATGATTGGGCAGATGTTCATTTTCTTATGAACCACCCACAATCTGGAACTCTTTACGTACTAATCTTTGCTCTATTTCTTCTATTTCTACTTTCTCTGGCAAGCTTAAGACATATCTATCCTGACCGTGTTTTGATCGCAGGACCGGCTTTCAATATAGGACCCTACTTCTCCTCAGCACATTTCTTTTACTGATTGGTCTGAGTAAATTGATCTGTAGCGATGTATTCTGTGGGAACGTCCCTGACATCATCATTGGATGAAGAAACGGATGTTAAACCCACATGCATTATTATAATTATAAAAAGACAACGATTCCTTAGCAGCAGACCATATTAATCGTTTTTTTAATTATTTATCAGGAAATAATTACAACATACTGCATATTGAATACAATTACGATTTTTATTACATTTCCAATGAAGCCCCATTAAAACAATTCTGAATAATGCGTTTTAGTTTCACAGACTACAGCAAAAGCAACGAATATGCGACAAAAATATGGCAAAACAATTATCCGAAACCAACAGGAAACTAACAAACTAACAACTTCAAACTAAGCCTAGCCATGATTGTTATTGTTGCCATAATATGCTGTGGCCGGGTCGCTGAACAACCGTTAACTGTACGTTTGCAAGAAACGATCGATACACAGGCAGACAGACAGACAGACAGATAGATAGATTGATAGCTAATGTATTTATTTCCGCCAAGACAAAAAATATAAATACAACACAAAATGCATTCATAAATTCTTATATCTAAAGCGAGAAATACCGGTCGCCAGGGACGAAAAGGAGTATCTTATCTTATCTGTCTACATGAATATACAGAACTCCATGACTAATAAAATGAATACTCGGTAGAAATTACATTACTTCGACCATACAAATTGGCACAACCATTCTTCAAAATGCTAGATTGTAAACTGCTTAGAAAACTCGGTTATGCTTTTTGCATTGCGCTAGTTGGGGGGTATTATTGGGTCCCAGTTAGTGACACAGTTAAAAGTATAAGATTTGAAAAATTCACTAGTAGTTCTGGAATATAAATATTCAGTAGTGGAGAGTCTAGTATGATATAGTCTAGTATGATATAAACTATGTGAGTGATTATGAATATTATCAATGAAAATATCCCTAGTGGCACTTGACACAGATAAATTCGTAAAATTCTGACATTTATAGATTAATTTACCAATATTAGCTAGTTTATATAACAAATGAACAGGCAAAACAGTAAAAGTTTGTTGGAGTTGCTTCACTTTTTTAACGATTTCATATCGTTAATTTGTTCATCACAGCGCAGATTACACAAAACAATAATAACGCGCATGCAGCTAGATAAACAAACAACTATACGAAAGAGGCTACCGTGAAAGAGCCAGAGTTCGGTGCGGTAACAATTAGCAGCTGTAGCAGAGCCTACATTACAAAATTTGTGTTTATTCTGCAAGGTTCCTGAGATACCATTACAGTGGATACGATTCGATTGTACAGTCAGATACAATTGCAGTATCTTAAACAACAAAAGTCGGTGCCTGCGATGGCAGTAGGACGCAGCCACGATACTCAGTAGTTGAGGAGATTATGGTTTGGAGTGCTTATCAAACAGACTAGAAGACTTTGCTTCACATCATACTGCAATGAGATGACAACATCGAATAAGTCTCAGTATACCCATAGATTTTATTTTGAGGAGGGCATAGACGTTCCGGAGGGGGGGTACGCCCGTAGCTACAGTCAAGTCACGAGTTCACCCCCCCCCCCCCCTATATCAGCTCACTTTTACTAATTTTAAATACTTGCATTGCACAATTCCGAGCCGGACTTGTGTGGACAGCCACAAAAGTGAGTTCCCCAGTCCCCTTGTGTATAGTAACATTGCAGTGATTGGCGTCATTCGTCATACTGTACACTCCAGGTAGGGAGCTTTCAGACTGATTACAGTGGATATGTACAGAATCGAAAGATGCGCTGTAGATCACAAAGGACAAATCATCATCCTTATCATGATCTTCAATAAAGACTAAATCTTTATTGATCTGTTCCAACTTATACGCCAATCTCCCGGTGACATCAACAAGAAGAACTCCCAACAGACTATAGGGAATGATCGCAGAACAGTTTCTGTTAGTATGAAATCCTTCCCGCATGGTCTCATTGACGACAATTTTTACCCCAGTCGGGATGTTAGTAGCTTTATCTGCTGGGACATAAAATTCTTTGCCACATGTCTCATTTATACGTGTGGGCTGATTTTCTCCTACCAATACTATATTTATCTCCTGCAGCTGTTCACATGACAGCAAATCTCTCTCAGGCATCGACAAATCAGTGGAGGCGTTCAACGGGGCCGCTGAAGCAGGTGGAGCAGCTGAAGCAGGTGGAGCAGCTGAAGCAGGTGGAGCAGCTGAAGCAGGTGGAGCAGCTGAAGCAGGTGCAGTAGCTGAAGCAGATGGAGCAGCTGAAGCAGGAGGAACAGCTGAAGCAGGTGGAGCAGCTGAAGCAGTGGGAGCAGCACCAGAGAGAGGCTGATCAGAAGTGAGATTGATGGGGAACATAGTCAGGTTATCATCGTCATCCAAATACTTCATTGTAGCATTACAATCACAAACCTCTTTGTGATTATCCTTGTTATTATTATTATTTGAATGTCCTAGCAAGATCCAGAAGCCAAAGAAGAAAAAGGCAAAGACAGCAAACTTATACTGATTTGACTTTATCCAGCTAAACCCTCCAACTACTGCAGCACGAACAATTATCCACTGAGATATTCTCCCAGTATGACCAATGCCACCGGAGATGATGCTTCCAGTGTTCTCATCAGTACAGGCTTCGTTCATCTCAACTCTGTACAACAAAATGGTAAAGAATTTTGATAAATGAATCTTAGAAATCAAATGGCAAATCACTGCAGTCTTCTCAAGCTTACAGCAAAATGGTACAGACTTAAAAGGCCTATCACTAGATGTCCACGAGATGGTCTAATTTCATGAAGTAAAATTTCACAGAGTCAAAAAATGGTTTAAATCAAGCTCTTATTAAATAAGAACCATTTTCCTTAACAGCTACAGGTCTTCAATAAATCGCTATTCGAAGGCTTCATATGAAATCAGGTCTAAAGGAATATCAATCGTAAAGGCTTATCATATACAAATATCACTTTATTACAGCACATAATAAAATATGTCAAGTTAAGGTTATACTATAAGATAAAATGCGATTCAAAACAAAACTTTTAAGTAAATGAGGAGAAAATAAGAAACCATTTGGCCTAACTAAACTACTGCGAAGACTAGAAAATGCACTGAGAGATTCAATGTATGAAACTTGATGTTTGACTCCATGGAATCACTAGGTCTAAAATAATGAAAGGTATAAGTCAGACCTAACCAGACCCTAACATATCTCCCTGGGAAGCCAGAAAGAAAAAAATTCTTGTTTCCACGTATCAGTCTGACAATTTTCTAACTAAACAGAATTAGATTTGATATTTGACTTGCAATCTAATTAGATGCTTCTCATCAGGTAGTAGGAATGGTTTTACAAAATTTTCATATCCAAATGGATCAGAAACTTGCATCAGTTTTTAGAACGTATATTACACCTCAATTGACTATTCGTTGCAATGCCATACGGCAAATGACTAACGTTGCACTAGAAAGCAGATCATCTAAAGAGCAGATTCAAGTGAAGCCGGAGTCATATCAGTAAGCTGTCTGCCAGCGGATCAGTAGATGTAGGGTTCAAATTCAGTGCTAGCCCCATCAGTGACATTTGCAACAAGAAGATGCTAAACTAGTGATTAGTAGAGAACAGGTAATAAAGCTACGGTTAACGTCAGTTTCCTCACTCGGAAGCGATGTCAGTGACGGGCGAGGCCAGGATTTGAACCCCGCACATACTGATCCGCGGTCGAGTATCTAACCGACATCGCCACTAGTCAATGGCGATAAGATCAGATGAAATCAATGAAAAGACAGACCACTGACACGTCAGAAATTTGTAGAGACAGAGAGATTATGCATCATTTAATAGTACCTTGAGTATTCTTGCGAATTCTGACTCTGCGCTCCAGTCCTATAATGGACCCTCCTGTTCTTCAGCCCCTGTTCAAAATTAACGTTTTCCATAATCATGGCTATAGATTCAAGCAATATGTGAGCAGACATAGAAATTTGTATACAGCTACATATATATACATGAAATACTGTCAAAATAAACATAGTTTTTTCTATTTATTAGCTCCTATCAACGGTCCACATCTAGACCACAGTGCGTCTTTAAAAGCAAAAATAAATACTTTTAGCAAAAAACTGTAAACCAAGGTTAAATAGTACATACTAAACAGTTCATCATCATCATCATCTTACATACTAAACAGTTAAATAGTTTAAAATGAGTTAACTGATACAGTCAAATACTTAATACTACAGAGACGCTGTCAGTACAGTCTAGATAAGATTCAAAGTGTCTGTTTTCTTCATAAATTATTGAAGTCAAAGAGAAATACGAGTGAAGAAAAAGAGTTATTCAGGATGTCGAGGATCATAAAAAATGAAAGCAATGTGATCAACAATGTCAATTTCTTGAGACAAATGTGACCAACAATGTCAATTTCATGTGACAAATGTGACCAACTGTGCCAATTTCATGTGACAAATTTGACCAACAATGTCACTTCAAGTGACAATAGTGACCACAATGTCAATATGTGACAAGTGTAACCAACCATGTAAATTTAAGTGACAATAGTGACCAACAATGTCAATCCAGCGACAATTGTGAGAAACAATGCCAATTTCACGTGACAAATGTGACCTACCCATCTCCCTGTTTAGTGGCAGATCCAAGGTAAATATATCTTGACGTCCCTGACATCATCCCTAGATGAAGAAACGGACGTTAAACATTTATTATTATTATTATTATTATTATATCTACTAAGTGACTCTCAATCTATTTTCTCATTTTCAGAAGTGGACTACAAGTATCCCTACAGACGCACTGGTATTAGGCATATTAGCGACACAGGCTTTAGCTTTTGAAGAGCGTCCTCCGTCCGTCCGCCCTCATCAGCAGATCTTACTTTGTCATTTCTTACTACACGCAAAGTTAACGGTATGTCTATTTTACAAAAGCCCAGACATACAAAGGTTGGTAACTAGTTGGTGTAGTATCAGTATGTGCGGGTTCAAATCCTGGGCTCGCCCGTCAGTGACATCGCTTTCGAGTGAGGAAACTTACGTTAACCTTTGCTGCATCAGCTTTTAGTTATAGAGTATAACTAGATCAATAAAATTGCCTTCATTGGACAATCATAGCAATTTTACGAAGAATAAAAAACACACGCACCTGCCCCATGACTCCAATATCCACATCATTTGCTCCATCTGAAATATGCGGCTTGTGGTTCGTTGTTCTCGTCGCACTATCACTGACCCCATGAACTGCTGCATCAAGCTGCAGCAGAGGCTTGCGCTCCGAGGCTCTGCCTTCAGCACTGGGAGCAGCATGGTTCCTAAGAGATGAAGCCTGTTTTGAAGCAGAAGCGAGAGAACGACGAATATCATCCAAGCTATGTTCGACCGACTCTTCAAGGCCTGTTTCGATTTTCTGTTTCGAAACGATTTTGGAACCTGAAGGCAGTTTTAATTGGCAGGTGGTCGGGCGACACTTATTTAGTTTTTCCTCAGTCTTTTCGTCATCGTCAGACGAAGACAGAACAATGGAGCGCTCGTAGAGTAGATCTTTCTTTTTTTCTACATCTCTGCAAAAAATTAGTCAAAGAACATAACAATAAGCAATTCAGAATGATCTTCAAGTGATAGGCAACTAATTTGGTCAGATAAGGGATATAGACATCCTTCACAGATTTAATTTTATATTTTCTCACTGATAGTTTTATACATTTTATTTGCAAAATTTTAGTCATTACTGGCTGGACCCAGTGGCAATGTCAATTGAGATATCGATCGACGAGTTACGATTAACTCGTTGATCGATTAACTCAAACGATCAACGAGTTAAGATTAACTCGTTGATCGATTAACTCAAACGATCAACGAGTTAAGATTAACTCGTTGATCGATTAACTCAAACGATCAACGAGTTAAGATTAACTCGTTGATCGATTAACTCAAACGATCAACGAGTTAAGATTAACTCGTTGATCGTTTGAGTTAATCGATCAACGAGTTAATCTTAACTCGTTGATCGTTTGAGTTAATCGATCAACGAGTTAATCTTAACTCGTTGATCGTTTGAGTTAATCGATCAACGAGTTAATCGTAACTCGTCGATCGATTAACTCAAATGATCAACGAGTTAATCCTTCACAAAATGCTGTCATATCAAAACTATGACATAGCCTATATCTATAGGCTATGTTAATAATAGTCAATATTATCTATTGATAGTAACAACTACTAATACGTAAACTAATAAATAGTAACTCATTGGCTACATTGAAACTATAGTATAAAGTTTGCATTACGTTTCTGATGCTGAACGGGGTTCGATTCCTTTCAACTCCAGTTCCACTGGTGTCGATACCGGTTTCACTGGTGTCGGACTTTTCGTGGCAGTTCCGGAACTTTTATCAATCATCTTCTTCGTATCCTCACAGACAGTCTTCTCAGATCCCTGTTAAAAAATTATAAAAAGTAATTTTAAGAATTAAGAATTATTTCTGAATTATGTTTTACAAATGCTTGTTAGAATAATAAATTGCAGAGTAAAGAGTGTACAGCGAACTTCATGAAATCTTTCATTTGAATATTATATTTTACATAATGAGTGATTTAGATTAGTCTGATCAAAAATCTAATTTAAAGCCAGAACGAAATAAAGAAAAAACTTTTCGCCGAAACCAAAATATTAACGTAACTTTTGGGCTGAAACCGAATTGTATTTTACAAACATAAATTATAGCAACCATAGCAAAACAAGTGCTCACAAATGTAGTTCTTTCTATTCGTTTTATAAAATTTTGTTGTAATTGCTGGAGCCTAGGCGCTCACCAACTGAATACCCCTTCTGACGTTTGTTTTGATCCTAGTGCTTTGTCGCCATTTACGTGCAAACCACGGTTGGTATATTCTTCAGCAACCCGGAGACAACATGGTTATAAGAACTACATAATTAAGGGGTTAGATAATTTGAAAGAAATGATTCCTAAGTTGGAGAGCTTCTCCTTTGCGCAGAGAACTGGTATCACAGGTAGCAATATTGATTTTGTAACCTGGTGGAAGTATGGCCAGCAGCTCACTAGGTGAGGATTTAACTGCTAGCCAAGTTTCTATCTGGCCCAACAGTTTGGAATGATCTTCCCGTCAGACTGCGTCAGTCTGCTCTATCACTTTATAGCTTTCAGAAGAATCTAAAATAGAGAGTAAAATCTCGGACATTCACTGGACTGGCAACACGGAAAATGAACTAAATTGCCTAATTGATATAACATGTGGTATTAAAAGTGATAGATATCAACTTAGTTGATCATTTCGCTACAATGTGTGTTATTATTATTATTATTATTTTTTTTTTTTTATACCCCGGTGTAAAGAACCTGGGGTTTGATAAAAACGATTCGAGCAATACGTGCTGAATCGCCGCCCGGCTACTCGAGGTCATAAATCGGCTTAAAAGAATTGTTGAAGCAGACTCCATTAAATCTTTGCAAAGTCATGGAAAGCCTTTGCCAAAGAAAAGATGTCTCTCGCTTATCGCCGGTTTGCTCTGCAATAAGTCTGCCTATGCCATTAATAAAGTCAACTCCTTCGGGATTCATCGGGCCGCCCATGGCCTATTATTATTATTATTATTATTATTACCGAATTCTGGTCGAGGTTAGATCCGGAAATTAGATCCGGTTAGATTACTACTACTACTGAGACTGCGCTACGTCCTATTTGGACCCTGCAGTAGGCTTCAAGGTTAATTGACTCCACTGCGCTCTATCCTCAGCCAGATCACAGATGCTCTCATCTAATATGTTCAAATTCTGATTTATATCTTTGAGAACTTTATTTACTAAAAGGCTTTACTCACGTGCAAGAATTTCTCGAAAAATTTCGAGTTCTTTGAAAATAAAGTACGATGCCATACCTCAGAATTTTCAAAGTACTAGTCGGGAATGTCGACAACAACAACTACACTTTTAGAGAACTATCTCTAACACTTCCTATTCTTTAATATTCTAACTTTGGATTGGATTTTGCACCGTTTTGTGGTCATTTTTTATATAGTGAAAATAAACCTAGACAACCTCATCTGGAGTATTGTATAACTTAACGCCACTATAAATGTATGTCAGTGTGGAGGTCACACTCCAGGAAGGATATTGAGCTTATTTAAAGCAGCGCAAAGAAGGGCATTAAGAACTATTAAGGGATTTAAAGCATTAGGGTATGAGGAGAGGAATAGGGCAGTTCAACGAACAACCCTAGAAAACAGGAGAATTAGAGGTGATCTTATAGAGGTTTATAAAATAATACATGGGTTTACCGAATTAAGAGCAATAGATTTTTTCAAATTCTCCAGTAATGGTTTAAGAGGTCATAGCTTTAAGTTGTTTAAGCCTAGTGTAAGGACAGACTTGTGATTGATAGGTGGAACTCTTTGAGTGAGGAGGTTGTGAATGCCGTGTCGGTGAATAGTTTAAAAAATAAGCTGGATGCTGTAATCATGTATGATTGGGATTAAAATAACCCTGGCTTTATTCCATTGTTCCCACTATCTGAAACCATTCTGAAACCATGCAAGTGAAGTTTTATGTGCAGAATACCGAAGAATATATACAGCTGTATAGATCAAATGATAACTGCAATTGTCAGTAAAGCAGCTCAAGTAAGATTGAAAATTACGAAATTGACTAGTTTTCAGAATGCAACCAAATTAAGTGGGCTAATGTTAAAAACAGGGGCGGATCCAGGAATTTTGTAAGGGGGGCCGAAATGTTTTTTGAGAGTATACACATTTTTTGCTTACGCGCCACCTCCTTCGGGATTTGTGACGCAACCAGAAAAATTGCTATGTGGGGGCGGCTCAAAATATTTTCAGCAGACTGCGCTCCGTTCACAGAGTGAGTGTATCCCCGTATCTTACACACCCCCCCCCCACTCATACCCGTCTTAAAGTGAGAGGATAACCTAAAATGCCTAAAATCCTCTGTATATGTTTAGGAAAAAGTAGGTTAATTTGTTTTCACCTTTGAAGAAACTCAGCGGATCTGGACCAATTGCAAAAGTGACCTAATTTTGGTGGAAGGTGGGGGGCTTAAGCCCCTCGATCCTAGCCAAGGCTGTTTGCACCACTGCTGCGCGACTGAGTTCACATTTTTTACACCCTTAATTAATGTTTCTCTAATACAGTGGTTACTGAAAAAATTGAAAGCAAGTGAAACGGTCTACATTTTTCGGGCCCCCCATCCATTATATGGGCCCCTAGTGGGGCCCGTATTTGAAAAAATTTCAGGTAGTCGGACAGTTCGGGCTCCCTCTTGTACCGCCCCCCCCTAACCCCTCTAACGCCCTTAAAACATATTTACACATAGAAATTGCCATAGAAACAATGAAAATATAGCTTAAAATTTTTTTTATCATTGGGGCTAAGGGTAGGGGCGGGCCCCTTGCCCCCATGGATCCGCCACTGGTTAAAAATCAAAACTTTATATTTGATTTTTAAATTTGAGAAATGCATAGAATAAAGAAAATCCATAGAAGTGTCAAGGGAATCTCAACCATTGTAAACATTGAGTTCAAGAATTGCACAGATACCAACAACTAATTTTGCTGGCCGGAGGTAAACAATATCAGCTGATCATTATTTAAAGGCATAAATAATGTAGTTTTGGAACATTAGTGAAGCTTTTGAATGATAATGAAACACTTTAGGAGCACATTTATCGTCACATCTTATCGTCATGACAACAAATTATTTGAAACGAATTCCTATTAATTGGATGTATATTTTTATAATACAAAATGCTAACAAATTTTATTTAAAATCTCTTAAAGGATATTCCCCATTCTTTAGTTTCCGGATTTCTGGAATTTGTATGCCAAAATGCGCAACAATACATCATCCTAAAACCGTTCAGAGACCGAATATCATGAAATAAATCTGAAATTACAGAAATTACTATTAAATACACATATGGCAAAGGGGCTTTGTTTACCCGCGCGATTAAATGAATCATGCTGGAAATCAAGTCGCTCTTGTTACAAAACTGGCATCGCTGAAACAACAGTCATGCCATATCTACCTATTTTAAATATCTTTGGAGAAATGCGAATATATCAGAACAAATGATACATACCCACACACACACATACACATGCACATACCCTTATACACATACCCTATACACATTAGGAAAAAACTGCTAGGATTGACAACGCAAAACAGCATTTGTCTATCAACATACTCTGCCCGACCTTCACGTTTTAGTTTCCTGCAAAAAAGTCATTCAATCACTGTTCACTTCACGACGCTACAGGCTACAGCTGCTAATCGTTTGGTTCGAAACGTGCATTGAATAATAATAATAATAATAATAATAATAATAATAATAAAGGTTTAATGTCCGTTTCCTCATCCAGGGATGATGTCAGGGACGTCCCCAACAGCACATATCACTACAGGTCAATTCACCCAGACCAATCTGCGAATGAAATGTGCTGAGGAGAAGTAAGGTCCTAAACGAAAGCCAGTCCGGTGATCAAAAAAATGGTCAGGGAAGATTGATTATGTCTGTGGTGGGAAAAGGTAAGTTTTAAGCTTGCTAGAGAATGTTGAAAGAGAAAACAAGAGCGAAGATTAGCAGGTAAAGAGTTCCAGATTGTGGGTGCTGCGTAAGAAAATGAACGTCTGCCCAATGACGTGAGAATATTTGGAACTGAGAGAAGATTGGCATCGGTGGAGCGACGTGTACGTGAGGGGCGATAGGGAAGAAGAATTTCAGATAAGTAAGAAGGCTTGCCAAATCGCAGAGTTTTGAAAGTTAATAGAGCTATTTTATATTTTATGCGGTGATTAACAGGGAGCCAGTGAAGACTGCGTAGAAGAGAAAGAGAGCGAAATTGAAGTCGAGAGGACTTACAAACAACACGTGCAAGAGAATTTTGGACGTGCTGCAAACGATTGAGAGAAGAAGTAGGCAACCCATGTAATAATGAATTACAGTAGTCGAGCTTTGAATGAACTATAAAATTAGCAAGGATAGTGGCTGAATTTCTAGTAAGGGATGGACGTATTTGCCTAATCTGACGAATCTGAAAGAAAGAAGCGCGACAAACAGAAGAGATTTGGGATTTAAAGTCAAGGTTTTCATCAAATATGACTCCAAGGTTTTTGGCAGATCGAGAAGGTGAAAGAGCAAAATTCTGAAAATTAACAGAGCTATAGGTAATTTTACTTCTTTGCAAAGGAGTGCCAATTAAAAGTATTCAGTTTTGGAAGGATTAACAGCAAGACGGTTAGCACAAAACCAGGAATAAACCTTGTCTAGAATGGATGAGAGATGAGCCAGTTTTTGATCAGAATCATGATTAGAAAAGTAAATATATAGTTGTGTGTCGTCTGCATAGAAATGAAAATTTATGGAAGAGTGAGCAAGCAGGTAGCTAAGAGTAGTGATATATAAAGAGAAGAGCAATGGACCTAACACTGAACCTTGAGGAACACCGCGTAGGAGGGGTAGTTCAGAAGAGCGATTTTGACCAATAACAACAGATTGTATGCGACATGAGAGATACGATGTGAGAAGGGAAAAGGCAGAATCAGATATGCCAAAACAAGATTTAAGCCTATTTATTAGGATGCCATGGTCAATTGCATCAAAGGCTGCAGAGAGATCTAGAAGAACCAAGGCAGAAACCTGTTTACTACTCATGGCCAAGCTAAGATCATTATGTATACGAAGAAGAGCGGTTTCAGTAGAATGGAGTTTTCTATAGGCAGATTGATAATGAGAGAGAGAAGGGAAAGGATCAAGATGAGTGCATAAACGGGTATAAATTACCTTTTCAAGAAGTTTAGAGATGAAGTTAAGATTGGAAATAGGACGGTAACTGAAAAGATCATCTTTTGGTAGAGAAGGCTTTTTTAGCAAAGGAGATACAACTGCTTGTTTGAAGGAGGTCGGGAAGATACCTTCTGAGAGTGAGAGGTTGATTAAGTAAGTAATAGGAGCAACTAAAACATCAATACAGGATTTCAGTAAGCGTGTAGGAATAACATCACGGCAGCAAGATGAGTCGGTAGAGCGAAGAATAAAATTGCGTATTTCTTCCGGTTTAGCTGGTTCAAAACTAGAAAGTAGTGGTGGTTCAGGCATATTTACAGAAATGGAGTTGTCGGTGTCAATGGAGTTGGAGAGAATAGAGCTACAGAGTTTGGCTATTTTGTCATCAAAAAAGTTGAGAAAAGAGGTAGCAAGAGAAGATGGTGAGGTGGTAGAGGGGAGTGACTTGGGAATGGTACGATCAAGCAGAGAGTCAAGTGCTCCACATAATTTCTTGGGACAATTTTGATTCTGCGATATTAGATTTTGAACACAATGAGAAATACAGGAAAAAATGTTCCTTAAGTTGACATTTATATTCGTATTTATCCTTGTAATGAACACGCCTTGTTCAAAATTTTATATATATAAAGAAATATATATTATAGATCGAAAGCAAATATTATACAGCTGTTATTTATAAATATTAAGTGACGTAAGGTTTTTCCAAAGATTTATAATAGATGATATAAGCCGAAGTTATAGGTGGGTATAGCTAGTTTATTACGCTGGGTATTTCAAAAGTGACGTAGCTAACGCGTAAATCGATTAAGCGAGAAGTGCTGTGGTTGGCTGAAGTCGATCGCTTGAGTAGTATTTAAAGCGGCCGTCGATACATAGAAAAGCAGATTGGGTTCTGCGTGGTTCGTCTGCGCAGTAGCTCAGGGAGGCCAGAACCTTCTACGCTAAAGTACTGGGAACCGAGGGAGGATAGTACGCAATATCCCAATCCCAAGGCAAAAGTACGATTAGTATACAGAAATCTGGTCTTCGTCTAGCCGAAAGCTTTCAAGCTCGCTTGTTGGTCTAGGCTCGTAGCCCCTCAGGTTGACTAGTTACCCAAGCCGTGAAGGCTAATTTGGAGGCAAGAGAGTTCGGTGTCCCCCTGGGTAGTCCCAGGTAAGAGGCTGGTAGTCCACGGCGATACCCGGGTCGAGTCCGTCTCTGCGGGTATTCGCTAAGCGCCTGGGTCGAGTGTGTCTCTGCAGGCGAGGAGGCTGGTAGTCCACGGCATTGCCCGGGTCGAGTTCGTCTCTGCGGGTATTTGCTAAGCGCCTGGGTCGAGTGTGTCGCTGCAGGCGGGAGGCTAACAACGGCATTGCCTGGGTCGAGTTCGTCTCTGCAGGTATTTGCTAAGCGCCTGGGTCGAGTTCGTCTCTGCAGGCGGGAGTAGGATTACCAATTACCAGTTGACTATCAACGAATTTCTCATCGACTACACGGAAGGCCAAATTATACTACCTTCAGCAAAGGCGAAAGTAGAAACTACGGAAAGACCAATATAGGAAAAGGAGATAGGGAAGAATAAGTCTAAAAAAAGGGATATAGGGAAGTTTTAATAAGGTAAAGAAGAATAAAGTTCGTCGCAAATATAAATTAAAACAACAAATCATATAATTAATTATATGCTACTACAAGTTTGAAGACTAGGAAGCAGCGCAAAAACTAAATCGTAGTTGCCTGAAAGATTGCGGACGCTTCTACTCCCGGTTCGGGTCACCATATCACTTCGCCCCGAAAACCACGAATATCACGGGATAGAATTTACCAAGGGAGCATGGCAGAAACTCAACCGTCATCGTCTAAATACGTAGAAGACGTGGAGTACGCTTCCACTCCCGACTCGGTCCAGCGCGGACGCTGTGCGCCGGGTTCCCGAGAATCCAATAACGAAGTAGGCAAGGGGGGTTGGACCTTGGCCTACTCAGTCGGTAACGAACAAGAAAGGCCTATCGAGACGGATGATACGAGGAAAGAAGTATCATTTGAAGACGCAGCACCTCGGTTCCTCCTGACAAGCGGTACCTTTAGTACAACATTCGACGAAAAAGCTGCCGTCTCGAAACACTGCCGGCCGGAGAGCGAGTACAGATGTAGACAACCACTCGAGGACAAACAGGCAGCAAGGCCGTCCGCGACAATCCTGTAGAAGCTGATGATTACATTCGGCTGCATAGCATTGCCTTTGCCTATCTTCTAATCAGAAAGACACACATTGAAAACGATTATTTTCAATCAATCAATCAATCAATCAATAAGAATTTGACGTTCGGTTCCTCGCCATAAGGCAATGTCTGGGACGTCTCTTGCAGACACTACACACACAAGCGCCAAAGCACCACACGATGACGACTGAGTGCACAGAGACCACAAGAGAAAGCGAGATCAAAACAGTGCAAGTCCAAGATCTAGGGCAAGCGGGTCAAAATTTAGACCTATGGCGGAAAGGGATGGGTTTTAGCTTGCCAAGGAAAGTACCAATACAATTACAAGATCGAAGGTCTTGTGTCAGAGAGTTCCATATTGTGGGAGCAGAAAACATGAAGGAGCAATGAAAACATGATTTTTGTGCTTTTAAGATCGAACTGCTAGGACTGACAATACAAAACAGCATTTGTGTGTCAATAAACTGCGTCCGGGCTTCACCTTCTAGTGTCTGTTTACTTATTTCCTATTGGACATATACTTCAACCTTGACAAGGAAACGTCATACTTTTACGATGAGATAACATTTTTCCCTGAGAGTAAGATGGCGAATATTTGTTTTGATTTTGTGAAGGTTGGACATAAACATCCTTTTAATTTTTTTGTGATAATTTGCATTAAATTTGTTATCGTGCTACGAGCCTACGATTATCCACGATGACATCGAACAGGATTTACGTCGTAAATAATTATTGGAGAGAAAATTACTTATTTGTTTGTCTCTCTGAAATTGGA
Organism: Enchytraeus crypticus; assembly: GCA_905160935.1. Taxonomy (NCBI): domain Eukaryota; kingdom Metazoa; phylum Annelida; class Clitellata; order Enchytraeida; family Enchytraeidae; genus Enchytraeus; species Enchytraeus crypticus. The sequence continues at coordinate 259,062 of CAJHZI010000832.1, read as the reverse complement.
AGTGAACTATTTTTGAGTTTAGTGTATCCGAATTGAACCCCGGACGATCTGATCCAAGTTTAATTATTCTAGATATAACTAACCGAATTCATTTCCAAAAATTTGTAGCACGAAAGTACTCAATAATATATTAATACATCACTTAATATGCAGAAGTTAGGAATTGTTGAGGTATAATTATTGAACTTATAAATTTTATTTATTTAAATTCAGATTTGAAAAAAAGTCTAATTTTTGACTTTGTTGCGGTTTGCATAATACAGGTTAAAACTAATAAATTATTTGCAAATAATCACGAATTGCGGTATGATTTGGTTAAAATGATATCAAAATATGACTCCTTAGTAATAAAATAAATTAAATATTTGTAGTCCTACTTACCGATACTATAAGTTGTTGTTTTCTTAACTTGTTGTTCACTCATTAAATAATTATTTTATAATTAATACTGCGAATCTGGCAGTGGTTCCATCAAGTACTAAAAACTGGTTGCATCAAGTATTGAAAATTCATTAGATATGAGAATAATGTTCTATTGTATTATTATTATACAATCGAATATTGTTCTCAGTTTAGTGGATCTCTTTGGAATCCAGTGACCAGCACCCAAAGTCAAAATCAGTCTACAGTAAATTGATAGTTTATTGTTGATATTTATCGAGAAATTGATGTCCATGAAGGATATCAATTTGAAATATATATGATAAATTGATATCCATATCTATCTCTGACAGTGTCCTTCTTGACATGGAAACACGTCTACATTAAAATTCTTCAAAATTATATTTATGAACGGGTCTACTCTGAGCCTATGAAAAATTATACAATTGCATATGCATTGTTTGATTGCATAATTGCATTGTTTCTCTCTTGCTATGTTTTCTTTTTGTAGTTGCTGTATTCTTGTGTTTGTTTGTCAAGAATAAAAACAACAATTTAGTTTTACGTGTATATATCAGAGCTTTACAGAGGATAATTCTACATCAGATATATTTCTATGGATGTTTTAATATTGTATTCCTGCAGGCCTAGATTTAATGAAACGACAATGACAATAGAAGTGGTTTGCGTCATCTCCTTGACGCCGATAAAGTCGCGGGAGGATAAGGCAGCCGCTGATGCCGGCCTGGAGGCCAGGAAGGCTGCATTTGCTGATATTGAAAAACTGTGTTCGAGGTCTCTGCGTTTAAACGTGTACAAAAATTCATGGTTTTTTATGCACATGCATAAATAAATCTGGTAAAGCTATCGTTAATGTCAGTTTCCTCACTTGAAAACGATGTCAGTGACATGCGAGCCCAGAATTTGAACCCGCACATACTGATCAATGGTCGAGTATCTTACCGACATCGCCACTTGGTCGTCGGTAAACAATAAATGTGCATTTCACTGTTTATTTCGCACATCCATTCTCGTAACGGTGCCTTGTTTTATTTGGCATCTCATTTCTCTTTATATTTGTTCTTGGTATTATAGCCAATCATCATCATCATATCATCATCATCTCCCCATGAATACAAGTTTAGCTAGGGTCAGAATTTGAAAATATTTGAGCAATTTCTGGAGCCTAGGCGCTCACCAACCGAATGCCCTTTCTGATGTTGGTTTGGATCATATTGCTTTGTCGCCATTTACGACACATGCAACCCCCTGCTGGTATATTATTCTTCAGCAAACTCAGACTCAGTAGAATAGGAGCCTCTGATGTAGTCAGTATTGTTAATATGTACGTTCTTCAATATATTTGTACTCTTTGAGGTATATTTTTTGAATTAATATCTGTGATTTGTGATTGAGCTTTAAGCTCAATTTCTATTGGCTATTTTTGCATATATATTTTATTTATATATATTTTTATATATGTTGCTATTTATTTATGATAATAATAACAAGGTATAAGTATTATATTACATTTAAAATTTATATTTATGCACATTTTTTTCTATCGTCTCTCGCTGTGTGTTTTCAGCTCTAAGGCCGACCTTTGTCAGATCTCGTTTGAGAAGCTCGACTTCGGTGAGACGGAGGCCCTCGACAAGTTCTACAATGCAGATGTCGCTGTTGTCGACCTCTCAATACGCGTGCAGCAGTCGTCACTCTTCTACCACATCGGTGTGCGTGAGAACATGGGCGCAAGAGAGACTGTGATCTTGCTCAACGACACTGACCCGGAGTTCACGCTCTCCGTAAAGGTCAGAAACTGCGACCGATGATTATCTGATTTTGCAGGCTGGAGTCGATAGTTACGCTGTTTACGTAGTGAGTATTGACTGCATAAACATATGCAGTCAATAACATATATAATTTATCGATATGACATAAACATATCGATAAACGTACATTGATAGAGAGTGTCATTATAGAGTGAGCGAGTGTACATTTTTTATTTATTGTTTTATTGATTCATTGATTGATGGGGCAGGTATAGTTGATTGATTTATTGATTTTATACAGCATGTATCTTTGGATGATGCTGATTTTCTGCGATCTCCTTGAGAGTATTGTTGATACACTGATTGAGCGATTGATTGATTGAGTGATAGTGGCTTGAATTATTGATTGATTTATTGAAGCATTGGTTAAGTAATTGTCCTGGTTTCATGTATCCATTCTGTTATTCTCTCCTATACTTTTGAGGGAAAGAGTAAATGCTCACTAGATAATTGAGTGATTGGTTGATTGATTGATTGATTTGTAGGTATCTTGTATCTATTCAGTTATTCTCTCTTCTACTTTTGAGGGAGAGAGTAAATGCTCACTAGATAATTGAGTGATTGGTTGATTGATCGATTTGTAAGTTTCTTTAGGCCATGCTCTCCTCTTCGTTTGATGGAGACAGTAAATACTCGCTTGATAATTGATTGATTGGTTGATTGATTTGTAGGTATCATGTGACCACGCTGATTTCTCTCCTCTACTTTTGATGACACTCGCTAGATAATTGATTGATTGATAGATTTGTAGGTATCATGCGGCCACGCTGATTTTCTCTCCTCTACTTTTGATGAAGAGGGTAAATGCTCGCTAGGTAATTGATTGATTGATTGATTTGTAGGTATCTTGCGGCCACGCTGATTTTCTCCCCTACAGTTTGGACGCAGAGGGTAAGTGTACGATAGTGGACAACCTGAGTGAGAGCGTTGGACTGAAGGCACCCGACTCCAAGCAGCACCTGCTCATATCAGCCCTCAAGAAGATACTCAAACAAGTCGAGACCAGCCGACGGTTTGTACGATTAATCAGTCAATCATTTGATGAATCTTTAAGTGACCAACCGGTGACTGCACGTGTCGTAGAAGACGACTAAAGCACTAAGATCCATACCAACGTCGGAAAGGGTATTCAGTTGGTAAGCGCCTAGGCTCCATAAATTTGCTACAAAAATTTAAACGAATGGAAAAGTCTCAAATAGGGGATTGGCTGGTGGTGTGGTGTAGGACAGAGAGGATTTGAGACAGTCTATTTGTATCCTGACCCTAGTTAACCTGAGATTCAAGGGATGATGCTGATGATGATGAAGTCAGGTGATAAGAGTGCCACTGAATTCGTGTCACTTATATCTGAAGAAGACATGAATACAGTTGAAATGGAAGCAATCATTTGATGAATCTTTAAATCAATCATTTGATGAATCTTTAAATCAATCATTTGATGAATCTTTAAAGCAATCATTTGATGAATCTTTAAATCAATCATTTGATGAATCTTTAAATCAATCACTTGATGAATCTTTAAATCAATCATTTGATGAATCTTTAAATCAATCATTTGATGAATCTTTAAATCAATCATTTGATGAATCTTTAAATCAATCACTTGATGAATCTTTAAATCAATCATTTGATGAATCTTTAAATCAATCATTTGATGAATCTTTAAATCAATCATTTGATGAATCATTTGAAATCAATCAATCATTTGATGAATCTTTAAATCAATCATTTGATGAATCTTTAAATCAATCATTTGATGAATTTTAAATCAATCATTTGATGAATCTTTCAATCAATCATTTGATGAATCTTTTAATAAATTAGTCAACTCATATCTGCCCTCAATCTATTTAAAGATCCTAAAACAAGTAGAGACAAACCAATGGTTTGTATGATTTGGCTGCATTCAGTTGATCAATCAATTAATTAATTATTAAATTGTAACTTTGATTCATGTAGCAACTTTGATTCATTGTAGCTTTGATTTATTGTGACTTTAATACTTTTTTAACTATTATTCCTCTTAACTTTGATTCGTTGTAGCTCTGATTCTTCGTAACTTTGATTTTCCGTAACTTTGATTCATCATATATCTTAGATTCATTTTAATTTCGAATTTTCGTAACTTCGATTCATCGTAACCTTGATTCACTGTAACTTTTACTAATCGTAACCTTGATTCACTGTAACTTTTACTAATCATAACCTTGATTCACTGTAACTTTTACTAATCGTAACTTTGATTCACTGTAACTTTTACTAATCGTAACCTTGATTCACTGTAACTTTTACTAATCGTAACCTTGATTCACTGTAACTTTTACTAATCGTAACCTTGATTCACTGTAACTTTTACTAATCGTAACCTTGATTCACTGTAACTTTTACTAATCGTAACCTTGATTCACTGTAACTTTTACTAATCGTAACCTTGATTCACTGTAACTTTTACTAATCGTAACCTTGATTCACTGTAACTTTTACTAATCGTAACTTTGATTCACTGTAACTTTTACTAATCGTAACCTTGATTCACTGTAACTTTTACTAATCGTAACTTGATTCACTGTAACTTTTACTAATCGTAACCTTGATTCACTGTAACTTTTACTAATCGTAACCTTGATTCACTGTAACTTTTACTAATCGTAACTTTGATTCACTGTAACTTTTACTGATCGTAACCTTGATTCATCATAACTTTTTGCTCTGGCGTAGGATGCACGTGAAGGACAAGTTCTTGGCTGACCTGAGGAAGGCTCGAGACAATCACAAAGGTGCTGAACTATCTAAGGTATCAAGTCTCTTGTTATTACTGAATGTCTTAATAGCTTAGAGATTAAGTCAGTTAGGTAACGTCGTGAAATTGTAAGTTTAGTAGCGTAAAAGTTGTGTCTAAGTCATTTAGGTAACGTCATGAAATTGTAAGCTTAATTGCCTCAAAGTGTTGTCTAAGTGTGTTAGATAACGTCATGAAATTTTAAGCTTAATTGCCTTAAAGTAGTGTCTAGTGTGTTAGGTAACGTTATTAAATTTAAAATGGCTATTAATGCCTGAGGTACTGGGGCAATTCCCTGATAGAGCTGATCAGGCAGTAAAATCTTGGATATTCACAGGATCGGTACTATGAACAACGGACAATTTTATAGAGAGGCTAAGATGTGCTGATTTTAGAGTAACATCAGGTAACGTCTTATAAATTTACAAATTTAAGTGGCTGTTCCTGAGGTCCTGGGATAAATTTCTGGTAGAGCTTGTCAGAGAGTAAAATCTCGGATATTCACAGGACGGACTGGTAACACAGATAATTGACTGAACTGCGTGATGGTTAAACGTATGGTATTAAAAATGATAGATATTCCTTCAAATCAGTTACAACAAGTATTATTATAGTCTATTTTTCTTTCTTTCTCTCTCACTTTCTCTGTATCTCTTTCTCTCTGAGCTATCTAAGTTATTAATCATTTATATCTAACTTAATATGACTAATATCTTTTTATTTAATCCCAAACATGATTGTTCTTTTTTCCTGTATTGTATGTATGCATACACAGATATTAACGTCGATGAGAAATCGTATTGGAGACGATCCACAGCTTCTCTCCTCCGATATCATCTTTAATCTCCTCATATCCTACAGAGATCTCCAGGTACCCGACGAATCAATCAGTTAATAAATCAATTTATTGTATATCAATCAGTTCATTTATATATCAATTAGTCAATCGGTCAATCAATTGCTCAATCAATCAATCGATCAACTAATCAGTCAAACAATCTGTCCGTTAGTAAGTTGTTTAATATATCAAACTCTTCTTTGAAAACTGTAAAACTTTAAAAAAAACTCTAAGCACCAGTATTTCATAAACTCTAAACGTATTATATTGTAATATCACCACACCTTTTTTCATAATCTCTAAATATTATATTATTGCATTACCATACCTTTACTTCATATACTCTAAATGTAATATTGTAGCATTACCGCACCTTTATTTCACAGACTCTAAACTTATATTTCTCGTAGGATTACGATGCCATGGTTTCACTGGTGGATGACGTGGATAGGGTGCCTAACAACAAGGTGACAGGCACTGTGGCCATACAACCTCTTTATGCCTTTGCCTTGAATAGACGCAACAAACCGGGTGATAGGGATCGTGCCCTAGTCAGCATTCTCAAGGTCTGTGCCCTTTCTGCTGAGCTGTTTATTTCAGTAGCCTTAACCTACAGGTACATATAGCCGATCTTATGTAGTGAAGATATCCTTCACTCCGAACGATATCGTCGCAGAAACTCACTTTTGGGTTTTACAAAAATTTTTAGGCTATAGAGATGTCAGAGACACC
>CAJHZI010000832.1:160000-247500 GCA_905160935.1 Enchytraeus crypticus | reverse complement strand
ATGAATTCTGGGGCGGTTTTGCAATGAATTCCTTGGTAAATAGTTATATTGCCTACTGAAAATAAGTTTTGCTGTTTGTTGGAAAGTTATAAATAAAATGTTTAAAATTAAATTAAAATTAAATTAACTTTATTTTTGCTCTATTATTTTGTAAATTTTTTTGTCGCAGGTTTTGATTCTTGAGCCGCAGAAGATGTACATGCCAAGCTATGCTCAGGTCAACGAGGGTGATGATGATGAGGTAAAGAATTGCACTAGTCTAGTTTTAATTTCTGTAAAATTATGCAATTGTATAGTTTTTGTAATTCCGCTATAAATCACAATTGTCTAAATTATAATTTAATAAAGAATTGCAGTAGTCTTGCTTAAAATGTCGTAACATTATGCATTGGTATTGTTTGTAATTCTGCTATAAACCGTAATTGTCTAGACTATAATTTAATAAAATTTTGCAGTAGTCTCAGTTTTAAATTCAGTATAATTGTGCGATTGTCTTGTTTGTAATTCTGCTATAAACCACAATAGTCTAGATTATAATTTAATAAGAATTTGCAGTAGTCTTAATCGGCAGTTTGAAATTCAGTAAATGAAAGATAAACAATAAAAATATATTTACTCTGTCTCATCTGATAATTTATCTTCATCTACCTATTTGTTATACATGTGTGTTGATTTGCAAGTATAGGCTATTTTATATATATATATATATATATATATATATATATATATATATATATATATATATATATATATATAGATAGTATAATATCGCTTGTTTGCTGTATTCTGCCTATTTTTATTTAGAATTAGAATTATTACTATTATTATTATTACTACTACTCTATTATTATTTTTACTACTATTATTATTATCATTTTCTTCATCACCACCACCATCATCATCATCATCATCATTGTCATCATCATCATCATCATCATTGTCATCATCATCATCATCATCGTCGTCTATCAGTCGTTTGATTATCCCGCAATTTTGGACTGATTTTCTGGATTTTGGAATTTGAATCGTTTTTGGACCTTCTTTTTGCTCGCCGGCTTGATTTTGTGCTTTCAATAGTGCTCGATGTTGTCTTTGATGACTGTAGCACTCTAATTATTGTTATTATTTATTAGCAATCGATAAGGATATCTTCATCATCATCATCATCCAATCAATTGTTTGATTATCCTGCAGCAATCGATAAGGATATGGCACCACTCGCCCAACCCGGACTCTAAGAAGATCCACGAGTGGCACTTCTACGTGTCCTCCATCAAGAACATCTCTCACTACCGGCGCAACCCTCGCGCTGTCTTCCTCTACGTCTATGACAACTCTGACGACTTCCACATCTTCTTCCCTTCTGAAGTCCACAAAAACAGGTCTCTTTAGAAATATTTTTAAACTTAAATTAAAATTAAAATTTTTATTAATCATTTAGTAACTAATATTATTAATATAATTTATAATTCTATTCATTTAAATAAAATTATTAGAAATTTAGATCTTATGAAATTTTGTTGACTTACTATAGTAACAAAATAGTTAAATCTAAATTTAATCTGGGATTTAAGGGAAGATGATGATGATGATGATGATGATGATTAGAGTAACGAACTTAATGGTAGTGATTAATATTTACTTTATTATTTAACGAAATCCATACTCTAGCTAAACTAGGATTCAAATGAAGTTGATGATAATGATTTAGCATCTTAGATGTCTTCAAACTTAAGAAATTAAAATTAAAAACAGATGTCGTTAGATTTATTTAAACTCAAGAAATTAACATTAAAATTATTATAATAATTAAATAAGTATTATTAATATAATTAATAATTCTAGTAATTTCATCATTATCTTCCCTTTAATCCTAGTTTTAAATAGGGTCGGGATACGAATAGACCTTTACCACTCCTCTTTGTCCCAAACCATATGAAAATCTCTTCCATTCGTTTTAGAAAATTTTGTATTGCATTGCATGCATTGCATTGTATTACATTGTATTGTATTTTATTGCATTGTATTGTATTGTATTGCGTTATATTGCATTGTATTGTATTGCATTGTATTCTATTGCATTGTACTGTATGGTATTGAGTTATATTGCATTGTATTGTATTGTATTGTATTTTATTGCATTGTACTGTATTGTATTGCGTTATATTGCATTGTATTGTATTGTATTGTACATAGATTCTATGAGTTGGTAATGAAGATGATCAATGAGACACAGGCGGCCTCTATTGTAGACATGACTGTGGAGGCAAAGCAAACCAACATCAGGGTCTGTTCTCTTGTCATATGACAGTCTATGTCTGTATCTGACAGTTCTCTGACAATTCTCTGACAGCCTCTGACAGTATCTGACAGTCTATGACAGTATCTGACAGTCTGTGACAGTATCTGACAATTCTCTGAAAGTATCTGAATGTCTCTTGACAGTTCTCTGACAGTTATCTGACAATTCTCTGACTGTTCTCTGACAGTATCTGACTGTAAGAAACAGAATAACTTTGATAAAGAAGCAGAAGTAAAATTTTATGACTTTTTATTAATTTTATATTTTTTCTAATTTTTTCTCTTATCATGCGGGAGTTACTTTTGTTTAATTTTTTTTCTATGCTTCATTTCATAATATTTGTTTAATAATTTTTATGCTTTATTTTTGTAAACTGTATATGTATTATATATTACTATTATATATGATCATATGTATTATATATTACTATTATATATGACCATATGTATTATATATTACTATTATATATGACCATATGTATTATATATTACTATTATATATGACCATATGTATTATATATTACTATTATATATGACCATATGTATTATATATTTCTTTCTATTCAGCACATGTTTTTCAGATCGTTTGGGGTGAATCGATTAGTAGTGACATTTGATGAAGGGACGTCCCTGACATCATCCTTGTATGAGGAAACGGACGTTCAACCTTTACTATAATTGTTATTATTATTATATTACAGGTCTATTGTAATGTTGTATTTGTTATTTGGCTTCTGTAAAATTACTAACTGCTCTATATCATGATGGACACTGTTATTGTGGCATGAGTGCTAGATATCATGACGGACACTGTTATTGTTTGTTATTGGCTGGTGGCAGTGGTGATGTAGGTAAGACTCAACCGCCGATCAGTAGGCGCGGGGTTCAAATCCTGGGCTCACCCATCACTGACATCGCTTTCAAGTGAGGAAACTGACGTTAGCCTTAGCTTTACCAGCTTTTTGTCATGGACGCTGTTGTTGTTGTTGTTGTTGTAGTACGAGTATGAGCTGGATGAGAAAGGTCAAAGGTCACTGTTAGGACGAGTGCTAGATATCTTCATGGACGCTGTTGTTGTTGTTGTTGTTGTAGTATGAGTATGAGCTGGATGAGAAAGGTCAAAGGTCACTGCTGGGACGCGGCACATATGGCGCTGTGTATGCCGCCAGAGATCTGGACACTCAGGTCAGGATAGCCGTCAAAGAGGTCCCCGAAATGAATGCCGAGTGAGTAAAAGCTAGTTAATCCTAAAATAACATAAAATAATAAAATAATAACATAAAATATTCTTAAAATCTCTCTCTTCTAAAATAACATAAAATTACATAAAATAACCAAACTTTCTCTTAACACAATCATCATCATCATCATCATCATCATCTTCCCTTAAATCCCAGTAAAATAGTAACATAACAACATAAAATAATCCTAAAATCTCTCTCTTCTCTTCATTGCACTGCCAAGTGGCAGGTTCAAGGTATACAATCATACTCAAAGTCTGCATTCTCGCTCCATAAGAGCACTCCTTAGATCAACAAGTTAATCCCTTCACAAAGTCTATGCCTTATACATACCTTATGTAGCCTATAGCTTGGGAAAAGTATGGCGTCTGAGGTGGTTTTCCGTTGCCTTCCTATGATCATAAATCCTAAAATAACATAAATATATTTATAACTTTTATATCCTCATTCTGCTGTCAGACAAACGATAGCTTAGTTAACGCTAGGATGCTTAATGCGTATTTTAGCAGAAATAATACCATGAAAACTAAAAAACCTAATAAACCTAATGTTAACGTCAGTTTCCCCACTCGAAAGCAATGTCAGTGACGGGTGAGCCCAGGATTTGAACCCCGCACAAGTAAGTGCGTCACCAATTAAACCTTATATAGTCTCTCTCACTCTGATGTTCTAGTGAATCCTAACTTAATCGATTGACTTATTGATTGATTGATTGTGAGCCTTTTTCTTGACTGCTGGAATTCTCTATTATTTTGGTTTCCTTCATCTTCTTTCAATCGTTTGCATCACGTTCAAAATTCACTTACACTTGCTGTTAAGATTGTAGAGAGGTACAGCCGCTACACGAGGAGATAGTCTTGCACTCTTTGATTGATTGATTAATTGATTGATTGTTTGATTGATTGATTGACTGTAGAGAGGTGCAGCCACTACATGAAGAGATAGCGCTGCACTCTCGTCTCAACAACCCGCACATCGTCAAGTACCTGGGCTCTGTCAGTGAGGGAGGCTTCTTCAAGATCTTCATGGAACAAGTCCCTGGAGGTCTGTTCTATCTATCCATCTGTCTGTAGCTCTGTCTGTCTGTCTGCCTATCTGTCTGTATATATATATATATATATATATATATATATATATATATATATATATATATATATATATATATATATATATATCTCGGTCTTTATATCTGTCTGTCTTCCTATAAATCTATCTGTCTCTAAATCTGTTTGTCCATCTATCTTTCTTTATGTCTGTCTTTATATATGTCTGTCTGTCTTTATGTCTGCTTTATATATGGCAAAATGTCTTTAAATCTGTCTGTCTTTATATCTGTATGTCTATCTTTAAAACTGTGTGCCTTTGTATCTGTCGATCTGTCTTTAAATATCTGGCTAAATTAAGCATCAATTAAATTAAAAAGTGAGCATCACTATTTGTTGACGATATTATTTAACATTTAGCGGTTAATTGAAACTATTATTTAAACATGACTTCTAACAAATAAGCTATTTAAACAGCTGATTTATTATATATTTAAACTATTATTTAATCTTTACTTACAACAAATAAGCTATTTAAACAGCTGATTTATCGTATATTTAAACTATTATTTAAACATTACTTGTAACAAACTATTTAAACAGCTAATCTATTGTATATTTAAACAGGAAGCCTGTCTGCCTTGCTACGCTCTAAGTGGGGACCTCTAAAAGACAATGAAGCCACCATAGCTTTCTATACTCGTCAGATTCTCAAGGGCCTGAAATATCTTGTAAGTGGCTGGCTAGTGTGCCCTCGTCGTTCATGATGATATTTAGCACTATTATTTTAACGACATAAATCATTCATGTAGATCAGTATATTAGTTGATAGTGAATGGATACTAGATAGATCCAGTATCTTCAGTGCACTGACAAGTGGCATGTTCAAGGTACATATTCATACTTACGATCACGCGGCAGATTGTTTACGGTTGCCCTATTCTGCAGTGATCCAACCACACCCGAGCACAAACACGGGGGAACCAGTATATTAGTTTTTAATTAGTGCTTATTTGATATATCTGTTATCTGGTAGGTGGTTGGCTAGTGTGCCCTCATAGTTCGTGATGATATTTAGCGCTATAATTTTAACGTCGACCAGTTACCGAATTCTAGATATATTAAGTATAACAATTTTTAAATAGTGTTATATTATAATCTTTATTCGCCACTTGGGCAACCAAAATACAGACAGAACAGAAAAATTTAAAGCTTAACTGTGCAACAAACCAAGAAAATAAAGCATAAAGATTAAACAATATAATCTTTTATATATATTTATACATATATATTTATGATATATATTGTTCATTTGCTTAGTATCTGGTAAGCGGTTTCTAAGGTAGCTTACGACTTAAAAACTAAAAGCCTATTTTTTGTTTGTATAGTTACACACATGACAATCACGTGCTACAGTGTTTCCTTTCTTAGTTGCTGTTTTTTTACTTAAATATGGCTACACGTCCCCTCAGGCTGAGTATTTGAACCCTGCATCTGCTGATTTGCAGATTTTTGTGCACAATTTATTTTATCTTAGCCTAGACTATATTGCCGGTAGAAACTTTAGAAGTTGTAAATAGGGTAAGTCTCGGGCATTCGTAATTCTTATAATATCGATATTATTTTGTATTGACTATGAACTAAGTAACAATTCAAACGTTTGTCGTTAAAATTGCTAGACATTATCATGAATGATTGGTTCCCTATGATTTGCGTTTTAAGTCGAAGGTTTTCTGTATTTTTGATATGGCAGTTCTATAAGCATTTTGACTGTTTTATTTCAGCGCGAGAACAAGATGAACCATAGGACCGCACCGAGGATGATGCTTATTTTTGTTTCAGCATTTTGACTGTTTCATTTCAGCACGAGAACAAGATCGTTCACAGAGACATCAAAGGAGACAACGTTCTGGTGAACACTTACAGCGGAGTCCTTAAGATCTCGGACTTCGGTACATCCAAGCGTCTCGCTGGAATGAATCCACATGCGGGAACGTTTGCCGGTAAGTTGTTGGCTTATACATTTTTTTAAATGTCTCAATAGTGCAATGGTTAGAGATGTAGATAATGTTATGAGGTTTTAAATGACAGATCCTGGGGTGAATTGAACTCTCGTGGGTTCGATTCCCATCTGCGCTGATCTGAGAGTAAAATCTCGAACATTCACTGGACTGGCTACACAGAAAATGGAATAAATTGCCTAACGGTTTAAACATGTGATATTAAAAAGTGATAGATATCAACGTAGTTGATCATTTCACTATTATGCTTGTGTTATTATTAAAAACAAAATGCTTTATACAGTACTTTGTGTCCCCGTGTTGCGTCCTGGTCGCCGAAGGATAGGTCAACTGCACTGCTGATAAGAGGTAACTAAACAAGAACCGAGAAGGCATGAATCTACATGCAGGAACTTTTGCCGATAATTATAAGTGTCGGCGTCGAAATAAAAGGCGGTGTACTGTGTTACTGTACTGCATGTGTCGTAAGAGGCAACTAAGCGAGAAACTAAGTTAACATTAGCTTTGCCATGTAAGTACTATTACGCTCACTGTGCTCGTTACATTTGCAGGCACGCTGCAGTATATGGCGCCAGAGGTCATAGACAAGGGCATCAGAGGCTACGGTCCAGCGGTATGTAATTAATGTAATTAGTGTGCAATTAACTCGAATACGGATTGTTTTACTTCTACTTTTCTGGAATATTTTCTGTTTCTCTCGTTTCTATTCTAATTATATATATAATTAATTTTAAAATTTCTAATATTTATTTATTTAGTAAAATAAATGAATAAATTTTCTGTTTTAGGAATAGTAAAACTATATTATATTCTGAAAATTCACTTGTTTCCGAAGAGATGACCAACGTATATGCTTATTTTCTCGTAGCTTGATTTTTCGCATTCAGCGCTTGATCAGTTCGCAGAATGTATTGCTAAATATTGTATAAAAAGCTGGTAAAGCTAAGGTTAACGTCAGTTTCCTCACTGGAAGCGATGTCAGTGATGGACGAGCCCAGGATTTGAACTCCGCTCATACTGATCCGCGATCGAGTATCCTACCGACTTCCCCACTGGTTCCAGCCATTTCATTGAAATATAGATTTATTAATTGTTAGTACATTTATTGGACGCTCTGTTGTAGGCTGATATCTGGTCGCTGGGTTGTACGGTGATAGAAATGGCTACCGGTAAAACACCTTTTATAGAGGTAACACATTTACTACTTCACACATTTACTTCAGGCCCTCTCTCATTTTTAATCTCTCAATCTCTCATCTCTCGACTCTCATGATTTGGTACATAGCAATTCTAGTTACTGCATGGTTAGTTACGTACCTGTGACCTACCAGTATATTGCTGTTACCTTAATCTTTGTTACGATAGCTCGAGTGTGTCGAGTCGTCTTGAAGAGAAGCCTTGTGCTTCTGAACCTTGACGTTAAACACGCTACAACCTGCCTATTATTATTACTTAGATCAAATGAACTGTGAAATTACCAGTTTAGCATAGATGAAAAAACGTTCTTACCAAAAATAAAAAATGTTAAAAAAAGCGTTTTTCCAAAAAAATAAAAAACCTAAAAAACGTTGAAGAAAATGTTAGTAACGTACAGGTAGGCTTGCATATATATTACCATGCCTTCATTACATAACACTAAACAATTTTATTACAACTAGACTTGATCTAAAGTTCTAAACTTCTAAAGTATGTCCATAGACTCCATACAAATATAAACAAATACTTTCAGGTCACATACAGCCACATAATTATCAATACAAGAAAATTTAAATCCGTAAGAAATTAAGAATAGGCAATGTCTTAAAAATTTGAACATCTGCCTAACTATGAAAATCAAAAATGTAATGAATTACCTTTTATATAGTGATGTTTGAGGCACGAAACTAACGGCAATTTCTCAATATTTATATGCTGTCCACGTCAATTTATGTGCAGTCCACGTTAATTGTTACGTTTGACGTTAACGGTTTACGTTTTTTTACGTTTTTTATTTTATAAAAAATAAAAAACGTAAAAACGCGTTTTTTAACAGATGTAAAAAACGTAAAAGAACGTTTTTTTTCATCTATGCAGTTTAGCCAGTTAATAAAATGATGGTCTGAAACAAAAGAGTAATTAACATGATAATTGATTGATTGATACAATTTTGCTCATTGATGTAACAAATACTACTACTGCCTTATGACAACAACAACAATAAAAATTGGAGTGCTACTGTCGTCGATGATAATATCAAGCACTTTCGAATGAAAACAAAATCGCCGAGCAAAATCAAAGGTCAAGCTATATTGCCAAAAGTAGAAGTAATTTAAGGAAGTGTGTTTTATTATTGTATTTTTGATTAAATTCAATTGATTGATTGAGCGAATGAATGAGCATAAATCTGATGGCTTGACAAATTTTTCAACTAATTGATTGATTGAGTGTATAACAGTTGATTGATTACAATTGCTTGATTGACGGATTGATTGATTGATTGAATAGTAGTTGATTGTTTGCAGTTGATTGATGGATTAATTATTTGATTGATTTTTAGCAGTTGATGATTACTGTTGCCTAATTGGTGGATTAATTGATTGATTGACTGACGAATTAATCAATTGACTGATTAATTGATTGATTGAGCAATTGATAACAGCTGATTGGTTGCAGTTGATTGATTGAGGGATTGATTTATTGTTTAATTGATTGGTTGACGAATTGATTGATTGACGATTAGATTGATTAATTGATTGACTGACCGATTAACTGATAATAGCTGATTGGTTGCAGTTGATTGATTGAGAGATTAATTTATTGTTTTATTGATTGATTTATTGATTTATGAATTGATTAATGGATTGATCGACGAATTGATGGATTGATTGATTTATATCAGTTGGGCAGTGCACAGGCGGCCATGTTTAAGGTGGGATTCTACAAGATGCATCCAGACATACCCGTCACCATGTCAGACAATGCCAAGGACTTCCTCCTCAGGTTAATCAAAGCATTACTTGTTCTATCTGCCTCTAAACTAATCAATCAATTAATCAATACGAATTTAACGTCCGATTCCTCGCCTAAAGGCAATGTCAGGGACGTCTCTTGCAGACCCTACACAATCAGTTTAAACAGGTTTAAGTTTAAACCTTCGAAAGTCAAGGAAGCTATCTTGAATCAAATCAGTTATTAATCGTTCACTTCTCCTTCAGTCACTTAATTAGTCTGGCACTTGATCAATCACTGAATTATGCAGTCACTTAATTAATCTGTCACTTAGTTAAATCGTAAAGTAATCCAATTAATCAGTCACCTAATGGATTCAATCAAGCCATTTTGATCGATTGAAGGATTTGTTGATCGACTAATTGATTGGTTGTTATATTGACATAGGTATTCATGAATAGATGATTAAATGATTAAAATCATCAATGACTATTGATTAATATATGACTATTGACTAATGGCTGTTGATTGATTCACGCACTCTATCCATTGATTGATTGATTGATTGATTTATTGATTGACTGATAGATTAATTGATTGACTGATTGATTGATTGATTAATTTATTCACTCAACCCATCGATTGATTGATAGATTGACTGACTGATTGATTGATTAGGTGCTTTGAGCCGGAAGCAGATAAGAGAGCCACTGCAGCAGAACTGCTGGACCACAACTTTCTGGCCGAGTGAGTCACCGCTTTACACATTCTATTGCTTTAACTTATGGATGAATCAAAGGTTTTTGTTTTTGTCTTTGGTATGAATGCGTATCGTAGTTCTGCTATTCAGAACACTAGAGCGAGAGAGAGAGAGAGAGAGAGAGAGAAAGAAAGAGGGAGTAGAGAGAGTGAGAGAGGGGAGAGAGAGAGAGATTGATGTTCCTGACAGGGGTATTTCCTTTTTTGCGTATGTAACAATCGTTCAGCTATCATGACTGTTGAAACGATGGCTGAGCTTCTTTTTTATTGAAATTCAGCCGACTGTTAGGTTCTATTCGGCCGGTTACTATTATGCCTGGGTTTTGTGCGATGAACCTGTGCTGTGGGGACCCAGGGGATTTTTCAATTAGAACTTTCAATACAAGGGTCTTCCAAGGTGGTCTCCCACCCATTTACTAACTAAGTTCGACATAGCTTAGCTTCGGCCAGTTGACGCGCAATTAAACTGATTGCGCTAAATCCGCTCCTCGATCGGCAAAATGTAAGCATAGCCAAATGCAGAGGGACTCTTTTCAGTTATTTTCAGTTAGCATTTTCAATTATTGCATTAGTTTGTATGGTTGACTTTCTAAACTCTTATGCCTGTTTTTGATAGTTCATCCCTGGGAATTATGAACCGTTTTTTACAGTAGCTAAGCAAGTTACTGTGTGTTGTTAGATAAGTACTTTGTTGGATCCGATTTTAAAGTATGTGTTAATCATTTATACATTCTCTGCGCATGTTGTCGTTAATGGTTTTCATGTCAAGCTAATGCTAGCGTCAGTTTCCTCACTCGAAAGCTTTCATGTTAGTTGGAGAGTATAAGTTGTTTGTTGTGTGTAGGTTGTGTTTTTTGTAAGTCGATGTTTATTGCATGGTTCTTGATGTCATCGTGAGATTGTCCTGCGGTAAAGGGATAAATGCTAAATGCAGTTGTATATACAAAAGAATTAAGTTTAAAAATGCAGTTGTAGATACAAAAGAATTAAGTTTAAAATTGCAGTTGTAGATACAAAAGAATTAAGTTTAAAATTGCAGTTGTAGATACAAAAGAATTAAGTTTAAAATTGCAGTTGTAGATACAAAAGAATTAAGTTTAAAATTGCAGTTGTAGATACAAAAGAATTAAGTTTAAAATTGCAGTTGTAGATACAAAAGAATTAAGTTTAAAATTGCAGTTGTAGATACAAAAGAATTAAGTTTAAGTGTAAAATCTAAGTTCATTACGCAAGTTTTAGCTGAATTTTACAATATATAAGAATTTAATGCGAGTTTGGTTTTTTTATCTTTTGGTATTTTTATGTTAAAGGTTTTTTTATCTTGTGGTATTTTTATTGTACGTGGATTGTATTTATTCTGTAGACATTTGATTTTCATGAGCATAGATGATACCGGCTGCATAGGGTTAGATTTAGAATGTGCGGGTGTTCTTGACCCATAGATTTGTTATATATAGAGAGAACGTAGATAATCGTCATAGACCATACAATAAAACAGAAACTCCCGAAAGATATCTAACAACAAAGAAGAACAAAAGAACAACAACCCTTCAGGTTGAGGTTTTCTTCAGCAACCTGAGACACGCCACCGGTAATAATAGGGACGTCATTCTAGTGTCTATCACTCTCTTGTTTTCATCGTTATGTTGTGCGAATTTTCAACGTTACTGCCTGCGAAATCTGCTATATGACGATTAGTCTGCAGCAACGTAACCGCACTACGCTAAGTAGAGATTACCTGTAATGCCTATATTCTAGTTTCAATTAGAATACGATGCTATTTCTGGCACCTGATGTGTTATTGATACATATCGAGGTACTTTTAATACAACCAGATTTGAAAGATGATGAATGTAAAGTGGTACAATAACATTATAGAAAGTAATTGAAATTAGTAATAAAATGAAATTACTCAATTAAATTAGTGATAAATTAGTAAGTAAAAATATAGAAAACAATATACGTTGCCTACTCTAAATATCATCGTCATCATCTTCGCTTATGATCCCATTTTAACTAGGGTCGGGATACGAATAGATTCCCTAAATATAAATTTATTAAATAAACAATAAATAATAAAACTACTAACAATAATAACTATAAGAATCATTATAATATATAATAAGAACAATAAATACATAATAAATATGAAATAATAATAAAATATTAAAATATAGAAATTGATATAATTTCGCACCCTAAAGATCATCATTGTCTCTATTGCAGCAAAAACCAATTTAATTTCCCACCCAAATCAAGACAGGACGCTTCTAGCTCGAGAGCTGGATGTGAATCACCTCTCTGCTCACCCATCGACAAGTAGGGTGAAAAATAATTAGTCACCTGAATTTTTGTTCTGATTTCGTTCTGCGTTCTGAAATAATTTTTACTGTTGGGTCATTTTGTTTATTACACCCCTAAATCACTAAATCCTGTACATCTGGGTAGCTAGTATTTAGTACTTTTGATTGTGCTATTGGTGTGTTTTATTTGTGATATCCCTAAATCACTAAATTCCTCTATTGGCTAAGTAGTCTTTGGTACTTTGACTAATTTTAGTTTTTGCGGAGGATATTTTAATTTTGTCTAATTTAGTTGCAATGACAGTATGTTCAGTTAATTCAATTCTCTGTTTCGTAGACATCATCGTTCTTGCAGTGTGTTTTTTAATATCGTTGAGTGGAGGCAGTTTTATTTTTAATTTTACTAATTTGACTTTGTCTAATTTGCATCTCTTGGTAGTGGAGGTGTTGATATTTGATAGTTTTAGATGCTACTATTTAGTTGAGAATTTTATGGCACACGAGTTTGTGATCTCTTTTATTTGCCAGTTAATCACATTTATGTTTTAGATGTTGTTGCATGATATTAGATAGATTGGACAGTTTAGTAAATTATAGATGAATTATTAAGCTATTCTGAAATACGTCTATTCTCTATGTACGCTGCTATGCTACAATCCATTCGCTGTAATGTTAGCGACATTACCAGTCTATATATTAACCGGTATTGTATTGACTCCAAACTTACTTAGAGAGGATGTTGTATCTTTCTTTATATTCTGTTTAAAAATTCGAACATCGACGCTTTTGTTGCCACTCGTGGTTTCTGTTGTTAGATATAGTAATTATTGACCAGCCATATTCCAGAAATATAATTCCGCTAACTATAGTAATTGATTGATTGATTGTTTGTGTGATGATTGATTGATTGATCGTGTGTAAGATTATCTCGCGGTTTTCTTTTACTCACAGCCTGTGCGGGCGGATGAAGGACACGTTTAGAATTTAGTTGATCGCTTTATAATAATAATAGTAAAGGTTTAACGTCCTTTTCCTCATACTAGGATGATGTCAGGGACGTCCCCGATGATCGTCAGTTATAGCACTAACAATAGCGTCATGAAAAAACTTGCTTTACTGTCAAAGACTTGAGGGTCTGACTGAGGGTTCGAACCTATGGTCTGCTGGTTATTAGGCAAGGAGGCTGCCAACGTGGCCAATCAACCGGATGGGTGCGGTAGAGCGTCTGCATTATATAAACTAATACTGGCTGTCATAAATATTGACTGTCGTGATTATTAAATAAGATCTTTTAATTATACAATATATTTACAGTAATTATATACATTTATATACAGTATAATTTTACCCTTGTGCCTTACGCGAGTATTTCAGGAAAACCTACATCGCATTTTTCTTAAAAATGTCACTTAGTTCTGAATGAAATTAAGTATTTTTTAAATAACGTCACTTATTACTCGAATGAAGTTACGTATTTCTTAAATAACGTCACTTAGTTTTGAATGAAATTACGTATTTCTTAAATAACGTCACTTATTTATCGGATATAATTATGTATTTCTTAAAAAGCGTCACTTATTTCTCGATTGAAGTTCCGGATATCTTAAATAATGTCACTTATTACTCGAATGAAGTTACATTTATTTCTTAAATAACGTCACTTATGACTCGAATGAAGGTACACGTATTTCTTAAATAACGTCAGTTGTTGTTGTATTTAACGCCCTCCTATATATAGCGGTGGTGGACGCAGTCGTACAAGCTCGTTTACCTGTATGGATGGGTGAGTGGATAGACAGTTAGACTTTCAGTTCCGTAACTGTTTCCATCGCTCCTCTGTTTCGTTATATACATTTTCAGTTCCGCAACTGTTACAATCGTTCCTCTATTCCGTTAAATACATTTAAGTTCCTTTCCGTTTTCGTTTTTTGTTCGAGCAGTGGCGTAGCAAGTTGTTTAGTCTTTTAGTCTTGGGGGGGGCTTTTTACAAAATTGTACAGGACATTTTGGGGGTGGCACATGCCCCCTCCTGACCCCCACACTACGCCACTGTTTTGGAGTTAAGATGGTTTCGCTGCAGAATAACACGCATTGCAGCAGCTTCTCTAACATGGCGCTATTCGGTTTGGAAGCTGTACTGTAGGGATATACTACAGGCGGAAATAATTGTTAAACTATTGGCTCAATATTCAGCTTATTGTTAAAATTTGACCAACTAACGCGGGAATGAAAAAATTGAAATGACAAAAACTAGAAATAACTAACATTGTTTCTGTCGTCCATAACAGCGTCCAGCACTGTGTGATCGTAAATGTACACGTGATGAATTTTTAAAATGTCAAATTTAGAGTATATTGCAGTAATAATGAGGTAACATGAGGTGATAATGAGGTAATAGTGAAGTGGTAGTAAGGTGACCATAAGATGACAATGAAGGGTTGTGAGATGGTATTGATTGTATACTGTGTTGCGATACATTAACGTTGTTTAGATCTATGGTAAGATCTTGTGAGAAAATCTTTTCTCTGATATGTTATAAGGCATGCCCCATCACTGCCCTCTTCCCTGCTAAGCAGCCCTGAGCCATAGGTTATGTAGTCAAATCATTATACCCCCCCTCTCTGTAAGTATAGCGAAATACTACTACTGCTTACATTTATTTGTCTATTTACATGTATATATATATATATATATATATATATATATATATAAAATTATTTATTTATTTATTTATTTATTTAATTTTATTGTTACTCGTAACTGGCTGGAGCCAGTGGCGATGCCGGTAAGATACTCGATCACTGTGTGCGGAGTTCAAATCCTGGGCTCACCCGTCACTGACATCGCTTTCAGTGAGGAAACTGACGTTAATCTTATCTTTACCAGCTTTATCTAGGAAATACAAAAGAATAATTAAAGTAATAAATATGCCTTATTTATTTATTTATTTATTTATTTATTTGCGAGACTCTCCGAGTAATCTCCCATGAGGGAAACAACGTTATCATTAGGACTAGAAATCTATGTACTGTTTTTAATTTGCTTCAGATGTTTTGTACATTATTTGTTCAATTTCATCGACGTTAAATTGAGCAACCTGTATATTCAAGTACGTTATCATGCAGTATGTCAGGTTTCTGATATAGACGAGTGTACGCCTGTTTAGCATATTTACCTAGCTAGTTCTGATCATCGACTAAAACAGTCGATAACACTTGAAATATAAAAAGCATCGTGTATCGGTATTGGCATCGAGGATTGCTTTCTCAGGGAATGACGCCCCTGCCCAGTAAATGTTAGTCGAAGCTGAGGAAGGCATAGGGGCCCACCTTGTTATAAGCAGAATCCCCCCAGAGAATAATGGTATATCAACAGGAATATCATAGATGATTTAAATGTCTACTCGTATCTGGACTTGAAGAGGAAAACGGAAGATAAAGATGAGTTGAATTGTTATATACCATGGACCTTCCAGTGGGCTGTGCAATAAGAGAGAGAGAGAGAGAGAGAGATAGATGTTATAAAACGTATCTAGAATTTTATCTGTTATTTCATCTTCCGAAATCGTGATCTTTCAATCTTTGAAAATCTTGTATAGTTTTACGTTATGAAATTGTGCATGCAATTTATTTTATAATTTAGTTTCGTCCGTCCGGAAAGTCGAAGTCGACACATTAAGTAATATTTCTAACTCGCTCTTATCTCTGTTTTGTATTTGGACAGCGTGCTTTATCTAGTTTGTCAAATCACTTTAATTATTCCAGTTATTCTATAACTGAGCCGGTACGAGTGTTGCTATTAACATTTTGTCGGTTGGATGGCTGGTTCAAATCCTACCTGTGCCTTCTCTGACAGTATCTATTTTATCTGTATCTATTTCTATGCTATGGGTAGGCCTATACTATAGTCCTAGATAAACGTTACATGGTTTGAATAATTGATCGACTGATTTATTGATAATAATAATAATAATAATAATAATAATAATAAAGGTTTAACGTCTGTTTCATCATACAAGGATGATGTCAGGGACGTCCCCACATCGCACGTCACTACAAGTCGATTCACCCAAACGATCCGAAAAAAACATAAATTAATCGATTAATTAAGCGATAGATTAACTGATCAATGGATTGATGTATCGATAAATTACTTAGGCTATAGATTTATTGATCGATCGATTGATTGATTGATCGACAGTTGATTGATCGACAGATTGATTCATTGATGGATAGATCTAAATATGTTATATTTACAATGATAAATTTGTATTTTTATACTTTCGGATATCTAACATTTTCAGTTTTGGTTAGAATTTCCCTCTTAGTACTCAAGCTCACTGAATGTAACAGCCGATTTTTCTATGATTTTCTACAGATCCATGAAGAGGAAGGGACGTCCTTCAAAAGTTGACGTCAAACCAGTACCGGATTACAACAGAAGCATCTCTGGTCTGTATTTCTTTATTTCTCTTGCTCTCTTTCTTTCATTCTCTCTCTCTATTGATGTTTTTCTTGTTGACTGAGATGGTAACGAATCAATGCTGATGTTTTTATTGACAGAGATGGTAACGAATCAATGTCAACATTTTTCTTGTTGACAGAGATGGTAACTAATCTACATTGATATTTTTTATTGATAGAGATGGTAACGAATCAATTTTGATGTTTTTCTTATTGACAGAGATGATAACGAATCAATGTTTTTCTTTTTCTTTTTAACAGAGATGGTAACAGGGCCGCCTAATAGAGTCCACACTAAGACGACGGTGGGAGGTCACAGTATTAGTCATGATCTTCATCTCAAGATGCCTTCTGATCGGTATGTAGCCGTCCTGTCATTCTACTAGTCTTTTGTTTAAATGTTAGTTTTTTAACAATAGATAGATATTTTTAATAGATAGATATTTTTACAATGTTATTTTACAATTTTTCAGTCTCTCTCTATACTCTCTCTCTCTCTCTCTCTCTCTCTCTCTCTTTCTCTCTCTTTCTCTGTCTCTGTCTCTCTTTCTCTTTCTATCTCTCTATATATCCACTCTCTCTCTCTCTCGCTCTCTCTCTCTTTTTCTCTCTCTCTTTCCCCCTCTCTGTTTTTCTTTCTCTGTACATAGTTCCCGTGTTTATCCAGGCCTCTACAGAATAGACCAATCGTAAACTGTACTTTGTCGTAAGAGGGGACAAAACATGAAAAATAATATTTTCACAAAAGGCTACATTAAAGTTGTATATTTAACGCCTTTGTAATGGAGTCAACTTGTTGCTCAACGGTGTGCTCTTACTGAGCGAGATAACAGATTGCGAGCGGGAATATGTAGCCTAGACCTGACATCAAAACACCAAGGAAACGAGAGATATGTGCTACTATTTTTTTTCTGATTTCGTTGATAGATTTTTAAGCAGTTGTTTATTAGTTGACTATTAGTTGATGTAGTTGTTTATTAGTTGATTTAATTGTATTGTTTATTCGATATGTTGATTTGATATTGACTTTTTCTTTTACTTATTTCATCGGCTCACAATCTATAGTTTGCTATGGCTTGCTTGGTGACATTGCAAGATATTCTGTTGATAATTGCATCCAATAAATGAAACTAACGTTATTGTCATTAACTCACTTCGATTACTTACTGTCATTAAAATCAAATCTTATCGCCATTTGGTGTGTCTGTAAATGTGTTTGTAAATAGTTGATTTACTTGTCTGATTTTTGCGTAGGAGTCTATTTTATTTTCTGATCGATTAACATTTTCTAGATTCTCTCTTGCAGTCAAGTCTGTGTAGTAAGTCCCTGACATCATCCTTGTATGAGGAAACGGACGTTAAACCCTTATTATTATTATTATTATTATTATTATAAGGGTGTTTAATGGCACAATGAATTGTCTAATATAAATAATTTATTCGTTTATTATAAACGATAGTTCATCATAGTCGTCATAGTCGACCATGGACCTGCCAGTAGGCAATGCACTAAGAGAGAGAGAGAGAGAGAGAGAGTCCGTCATAGTTGACAGAATGCAGAATCGTTGCATAAATTAAACTAACAGTGGAAAATCAATCAATCAGTAATAATTTAACGTCCGGTTCCTAGCCATAAGGCAATGTCAGGGACGTCTCTTGCAGACTCTGTACAAACAGACGCCACCGCATCACACGATGATGGCTGAGTGTACAAAGACCACAAGAGAAAGCGAGATCAAAAACAGTCCGCGCTCACGGAAAGACTAATGTTAATCAGTAAACTAAATACTAAATAGCGGTTCTTAACGAAAACACCAAAATATACAGTTTGTTCGTTGAAATATTAACCTATTATCGTTTGTTTGAATGTCCTTAGATCTTACTGTGCCAATTTATCTGTTAGAACACCACCTTTTACTCAATTTATAGTTGATAAAGTGTTTAATAATTATTGTGAAAATGTTTTACATGATGGGATTTGGCTAACTGCGTGAGTTGGTATGTAAAAGATATTCAACATTTAGATCCGTAATTTAATTTTTTTTCTTTTAAAACTATTTTGTATAGCGCTGTCACTGTATTCTGTGTGTGTGCAATCTTATTTACCGCTTCAATGACTACTACTTTTCTTCAGCAGCTTTATTTTAACTGTAGAAAACTTTCTTTTGTTAGTGGGCGCAACTGTACTGCTTTTTATATAGAATTATACCGATCGAATAAATGGAGATTGTTTTGTGCTCGTGTTGTGTTTGGGTTGCTGAATAATAGACCAACCGTGGACTGCACATGTCGTAAAAAGCGACAAAGCACTAATATCCAAATCAACGACAGAATGGGTATTTCGGTTGATGAGCGTCTAGGAAATCTATTAAGAAATAGGAAGAAGATTTGGATAGGACACATCCTAAGGGAGGAAGGTCTATTAATAGAGGTCATAGAAGGAAAAAGAGGCAGGGGCAGGCCAAGAACAAGCATGTTAGCTGAGTTAGCATGTTAGCTGACCCACGCATCGCATATGTGGAATTGAAGAGGAAAGCGGAAGACAGAGAAGACTGGAGGCGTTATATACCGTGGACTTGCCAGTAGGCAGTGCACTAAGAGAGAGAGAGAACGTTAAGGCTCTAGAAATTGCTACAAAATTTTCTAATCCCAACCCTAGTTAAATTGTGATTCTGGGAAAGATGACGATGATGGCGATGACGACGAGATTCTAAGCCGATAGGACAACGTTGAATAATTTGAGTACTTTTTTGCATGAAACTGAAATAAATTGTAATAATTAAATTACATTTTGTCAGAAATCTAACGAGATTGCGGAATAGCAGGACCGACCTGTCCACCAGTAGTGGAGAAGAGTAAGTGTTGGAAGCGCTTGTCCAGGATTCACTTCCGCTAACGGCTTCCCGTTGCTTTTTGTCCTGATCATATGATCCTTTACTGCCTGCGATTCTTATTGCCTTTTTACTTTTTTATTTGATCTAACTGTTACTCTCGCTGCCCTTTTAATAATACAATGATTGGAAAGACTAGTTTTTAATCGTGTGCTGAAACGAATTTAACGGTATTTTTTGCCTGCTTTTCTTTAACTTTAAAGCCACTTAGATACTTTTTTGTCTTGTCTTTCATTAAGGTTGAGATCACTGATAACTTTTTAGTTTGAAGGTATTTATTTCCCTTCCCCTGCATAGTGAGGTTATTTATTGGCCTTCCCTTGCATAGTGGAGTTATTTATTGGCTTCCCACTGCAAATTGAAGTTGAATTGAATGTTTATGTCGACCTGAATAAGCTTAATTGTCTTAATTCCACGTCAATGTTTCCAGGTCCAATGTCACATTTTTCTCGCCGTGTTCAAATTTCTATGCGGTGAAGTAGGCAATTCAAAAACTTTGTACATCTCTATGATCATAATGTGGTCATACGATGGCCATAATGGCTTAATTAGATCTATATACACTCAATAAAAGCATCACAACCCACTAGAGCTATTGATGTCATTAATGACAAATTATCCTCACAGTTCTGTATAATTAATGGCTTTAATGAAATTAGTAGCAGCGATGTCCAATAATTAACTATTAGTTTGACAATGCGATAAGTCTTAGGACACTTGGCTTTGCCTAGGCTTCAAGTTCTGTCGCATTTCGATTCCATTTAATTAAGATTGCAACTAGTCACTTAATTTACTAATTCTCTTTAACGATATTTAAACGTTCGCCTTGACGTGTTTTAGTGCCGAATATACTGTATAAGTTATCGGCGAGGCCATTAAATGATGTTGATATTGATACTATATGCATGCATATATATATATACGATGTTGATAAGTTAATCTGTCAGGTTAATGCGAAAACGGGTTTGACGGCCGATTCATTTTTTATTCTCTCTCTCTCTCACACACTCTCTCTCTCTTCTCTCCCTCTCTGTTGGAGTACTCTGCTTATTGGTGGGTCCGTAACATAAAATTCTTCCAAATACTTCTATCGTCGAGGGTGTTCATTGTAGTTGATTGAATGAGTTTGTCGGTGTCGATGGAGTGAAGTGTGATGTTTATGGTTGAAACATAGCAAAGTTAATTACCAATAACAAATCACTAAATGCATCAATAGCGGTCCGTGCTGTGATGAGGGGGTATTTCGTCACCCATTCAACGAACCGCTCAGGAGGGTGGCAGTGGGGGGACGCGACACCCCCAGTCTAGAACCCGTTAGAAAATTTCTTCGAGTCGAAGGGTGAGAGTACAGTAAGGTTGATTGCGTTGAGGTATGGAAGGGTTAGAGTAAAGTAAGGTTGTTTGCGTTGAGGTATGGAAGGGTTAGAGTAAAGTAAAATTGTTTACGTTGAGGTGTGTAAGGGTGAGACTAAAGTAAGGTTGTTTACGTTGAGATGTGGAAGGGTGAGATTAAAGTAAAGTTGTTTACGTTGAGGTGTGTAAGGGGAGATTAAAGTAAGGTTGTTTACGTTGAGGTGTGTAAGGGGAGATTAAAGTAAGGTTGTTTACGTTGAGGTGTGAAAGGGTGAGATTAAAGTAAGGTTGTTTGCGTTGATGCGTGTAAGATGAGATTAAAGTAAAGTTGTTTACGTTGAGGTGTGTAAGGGGAGATTAAAGTAAGGTTGTTTACGTTGAGTTGTGGTAGAGGGAGATTAAAGTAAGGTTGTTTACGTTGAGGTGTGGTAGAGTGAGATTAAAGTAAGGTTGTTTACGTTGAGGTGTGGACGAGTGAGATTAAAGTAAGGTTGTTTACGTTGAGATGTGGAAGAGTGAGATTAAAGTAAGGTTGTTTACGTTGAGATGTGGAAGGGTGAGATTAAAGTAAAGTTGTTTACGTTGAGGTGTGTAAGGGGAGATTAAAGTAAGGTTGTTTACGTTGAGTTGTGGTAGAGTGAGATTAAAGTAAGGTTGTTTACGTTGAGGTGTGGTAGAGTGAGATTAAAGTAAGGTTGTTTACGTTGAGGTGTGGACGAGTGAGATTAAAGTAAGGTTGTTTACGTTGAGATGTGGAAGAGTGAGATTAAAGTAAGGTTGTTTACGTTGAGATGTGGAAGAGTGAGATTAAAGTAAGGTTGTTTACGTTGAGGTGTGGAAGAGTGAGATTAAAGTAAGGTTGATTGTGCTGAGTTGTCGAAGTGTAGGTGTAAAATAAGAGTTTTTGAGTTAGGGCGTCCCAGGTTTGGAGTGAAATAATAATGGTTTGAATTGGAGGTACACTAGATGTAAGATAGGGTTCGAAACATTACTCTAGTCTTCTTCTAGTGCACTGCCTAACGGCAGGTCCATGGCTTATAACTATTGCAATCAACTTTATCCTCAGCCTTTCTTTTCATCTCTATATATGAACTTGTTATCAGATCATCCAGCATCCCATATCTTGGTCTTCCTCTAACTCTTTTCCCTTGCATTCTTCCTTCTTGTACATCCTTTTGCATTCCATGTCTTGTGAAGTGTTATGGGTTATAGTGTCTAAGGTTTAGAGTGAAACAATATTGTTTTGAAGTGGGGGTGCACTATATGTAAGATAAGGTTCGACACATAGCGCTAGTATCAATTATAATTCCGTCAATATCTTAGTTATCAGTTACTAGTTATCAGTTAATCTCACTGATTCTGTGTCCCATCTTCTTATAAACAAATAATTAATTTCAATAATTAATTTAAAGTTGTCATTCATTTTTAATATTCATATAATAAATGTTGGGGCAATGCCGGTAATATTTGACCAGGAGGACTCGGCCTATGTCGGAGGTCATAACCTCTTTCCATCAGTATCCCTCTCTGGATTATCCGTTCTCGGTGACCGCTGGAATACCGGAAAGGTTTGACGTGGTTTGACGTTGTCTCTCTGGAATGCTCTATCGTTGACTCTTGTCTGCTGAATTGGAATGCTACTGTATATTTCTGAGCACTGAATGCCTCCTTTGTGCCGTGTTTTGTAGCATTTTCGAGTATTTGTATAGACGACGTTGCATATGCAGAATTCCCATATTTTTCTTTTGTGGATTTAAAGTTAAGATTAGAAGGGCCTCTCGTGCACACGTCGAAGACCAGTGTGTGTGTGTGTGTATATATATATATATATATATATATACACACACACATGTATATATGTATATATATATATATACTGTATATATATATATACATGTATATAGATACATGTATATATATAATATATATATATATATATACTGTATATACATGTATATATATATATAATATATATATATATATATATATATATATACACATGTATATACACATGTATATATATATATATATATATATATATATATATATATATATATATATATATACTGTATATATATTATTGGTGACGCCTATTTATGAGAGCGAGCATGCTTAAAAGTTGTTGTTTGTTAAGACTGCATGAATTCTTCATAAGCATCAGATCGAAGCATTCGCTGATTGATCGTGACTTTCGTGCGACTGATGCGAATTTTCTGAATTTCACCAGAAATTGTTAAATTCATTAGACCGATTTATTTTGAATGCAAACCTTTTCAAGTGGTAAATCTTGCTGTATTACACATTGATGTTGTGTAATAATACTGTTGTTGTTGCTGCTGTTATTGTTGCTGTTAAATGAATAATTTAAGCTTTGGCTGATGCCGTGGTCGTCTATGATGACATCTAGGTCTTTATACGACGTATTGATGTTGTTGTTGTTTCAATTTTATTCTCTGTTGTTAGGATTGTGATAGGAAACTTAGAGCTAAGATGAATTTAGTAAGTCTCTCTTAGTGCACTGCCCACTGGCTGGTCCATGGTTTATAATGCCTCCACTCTTCTCTCTCTTCGGTTTTCCTCTATAGGTGGATCTTTAAGTCATCTAACATTCTAAATCTCGGTCTGCGTCTGCTTCTCTTTCCTTCTATTCTACCTTCTATGATCCCTTTTTATCTAATTGAGTAATTAGATAAAATAGATGGAAGTAATAAAGCCGTAACTGAAACCAAGTTTACCGGCAGTTTACTGTCTAGAAGGCATGCTGTGCTGGATTTGAACCTTGCATCTATTTACCCGTAGACGTTGGACACGTTACCGATATGCTACCTGTCAGCTCAGCTATGACTGAGTAAATTCTACGTTAGATGAACTTAGACTGGGAAAAAGTTTATGTAGGCTTAAAGTTACTAAAATATAATTATGAGATTGACTAGGTTGAGAAATTATTTCGTAGTTATGCTGTCCATAATATTATCAGCAGCATTGTTTAAGTAAGAAGCGACTGATTGATTGATTTATTGATTGGTTGGTTGGTCGATTGATTGATTGACTGACTGATTGACTGATTGAGACGCTAATTCATATAACGATTGATCGCTTGATTGAGTAATTAATTAAGTGATTTATATCGACAGATAGAGTGATGATTAGTTACTAGTAAGTTCCTCGATTGCCAGATAGTGGCTATTGATTAAGATAACTATCGAAGCTGCTTGAAATTGTTAAGGACTGCGTATTGTGAAGTTCTATTATGAAGTTTGTTATTCTTAACTTTGAATATTGGCGGCTAAACAGTGCGCCAGACCTTGCTTGAGATAGTCAGATATAATTAATAGTATTATTTTTATATTGCCTTGATAGTCTTTAGATTAAGGAACACCATTAGTTTGTGCACCAAGTTCTACATGTAAGATGGTAATTTGCGCATCTGGTAGTGTTTAAGGATTGCTCTATAGTTAAAGCTACGTCCAAGTAAACAAAAACTTAACTTCATTTTTCTGCTCGAATAGCACGTTAGCGGGAGAGCAGTAGATTTGAACCATGCACCTACTGATCCGCTGTTGAACAAAATGCCAACAAACCACCTGCTTAGCTCAACAAGTTACGCACACTGCTTAGCAGTTAATATCGCTAGCATTAGTTAATTTACTGTTTTCGAACTAGAACTGTTTTCTTTATTATTTTTGGTTTGTTTTCTTGCTTATCTGTAACACGAAAATATATTAAGTTTTAATTAAATACAGAGACATTAAACCTATCGATAGCAGCACGTGCTTCGTGGGGATGACCAGCATGTTTATTGAAGGAATTAAATTAGAAGCGTGATCGGATATTTTCTCAAATAACGACGTCGTGTAGGTTTTATAACAAAACTGTACGTGTCGTTGGAAGGCGACAAAACACTTAGATCCAAACCAACATAAGAAATAGCAGTTGGTTGATGAGCACATAGTCTCCAGAAATTGCTACAAAATTTTCTACTCTCGACTCTATTTAAGCTGGGATTCCAAGGAAGAAGATGATGATTTTGATGATCTAAGGTCTAATGGTTTAAGATCTAATTAATGATTCTACTAAATTATTGCTTTTTTACCTATTACCATAATTGATTGATTGATTGATTGATTGTTTGATGGATGGATGGATAGATTAAATGATTGATTGATTGATCGGTTTATCGATTGACGGATTGATTGATTTTTTATTTGATTGATTTACTGACTGATTTATTGTGTGACAGATTAATCGATTGATTGTTGGATTGTTTGATTGATTGATGGATGGATGGATGGATTAATTGTTTGATTGACTGATTGATTGATTGATTGGTTGATTAACAGATAAATTGATGGATTGATTGATTGCAGTGAGTTCGGCACTAACTCTGTGGAGAGCGGACCTGCTAGCCCCTCGCCCTCCCCCACCCCCGAGGACGCCGTCGTGCCTGACACAGCTGCCGTAAAGGACGGCTTCTACCTGTTGAGGAAAGAGTCCGAGAGGAAGATCACCCTCGTCAAGGTCATGTCCGAGGATCTCGATCAGGTAGTGACATCTGTCGAGTGGATTGTATTAATTAATTGCGGTAATTGATTGATTCAGATAATTGATTAGAGGATCTCGATCAGGTAGACATCTTGTGTTAATTCATCATCATCATCTTCCCTTAAATCCCAGTTTAACCAGGGTCGGGATACGAATAGACTTTCTTTTATCCATTCATTTAAGTTTTGGGCAATTACTGGAGCCTAGGCGCTCACCAACCGAATGCCCTTTCTGACGTTGGTATGCATCTGAGTGCTTTAGTCGCCTTCTACGACACGTGCAGTCACCGGTTGGTCAAATTCTTCAAACGACCCGGACACAACACGGGGAAAAGACATCTTGTGATAATTGATTGTGTTAATTGATTGATTCAGTTAATTGAGTGGAGGATCTCGAGCAGGTAGCTAGCTATCTGTTGTTGTCGCAGTTGAAAGCACTGTATAAAAATCTGTACATTTTGAAGAGATTTCACAGTTTATTATCATTACCATCATCATCTTTGCAATTTCACTTTGGTGGACTTTGTGTTTGCTTGCGCTGTGAAAATCTGCCTTGAATTCATTAGTGAAGAAGGTCACAGCACGGTATTCAGCTTAGTAGTCTACTTTGTGTTTCTTTGATGAACGTGTTAGAAGTCTGCAAGAGATATCCCTGACATTGCCTTATGGCGAGGAACCGGGCGTTAAATTCTTATTGATTGATTGATTGATTGATTGATTACAGATAGCGGACAGCTGGTATCAACTTCTGGTCAAGGACGTCAATGCTAATCGTAACAGGCTCATTACAAAGGTATGGCTACTCTACTTCACTTATCAAATAAACTTATTTGCTTTACTTTAATGTAATGTAATTATCTTGATGTGCTTTGCAACTTTTCATCTAGTTTCTTCCGGGCGCCTATTGGATTATTCTAATGTTCTATTATTCTAATTGTAAATTTTTATTAATTTTTTGCTTATTATTAATTTTGGCTGTGGAACTAAAGGCGTCGAATCACCGTCGACCTTCTGCTGTTTTTCATTTTGCCCATGAGACAGTTCATGAGCTTCTAAGTTTCTCTTAACAGCTTCAGAATCGACTTCATCTGTATTCATGCCATCAGACATAAGTGACATGAATTCATTGGCACTATTATCACCTGACTTATCGTCTCAGATTTCAGTGGCGCACTTAACACTTGACTTATCATCTCAGATTTCAGTGGCACACTTAACACTTGACTTATCATCTCAGATTTCAGTGGCACACTTAACACTTGACTTATCGTCTCAGATTTCAGTGGCACACTTAACACTTGACTTATCGTCTCAGATTTCAGTGGCACACTTAACACCTGACTTATCATCTCAGATTTCAGTGGCACACTTAACACTTGACTTATCATCTCAGATTTCAGTGGCGCACTTAACACTTGACTTATCATCTCAGATTTCAGTGGCACACTTAACACTTGACTTATCATCTCAGATTTCAGTGGCACACTTAACACTTGACTTATCGTCTCAGATTTCAGTGGCACACTTAACACTTGACTTATCGTCTCAGATTTCAGTGGCACACTTAACACCTGACTTATCATCTCAGATTTGTGTGGGACACGTATTATCTAGCTAATCATCTAGAATTGTATTTATTTATACACTTATTATCTAACTTATCATCTAAGAAGTGGCACCCTTATCGCCTAACTTATCGTCCAAGGTTTGATTGGCACTACTATCATCTGACTTATCAGCTCAGTTTTGAATGGCACTCATCACCTGACTTGTTATCCAAGTTTTGAGTGGCACTAGTATCACCTGACTTATCAACGTTTTAAGAGGCACACTTATCACCTATCTTATCACAGATTTGACTGGTACTATTATCACCTGACTTATCAAAGTTTCGAGAGGCACACTTATCACCTGACTTGTCATCTAAGGTAGAGAACATAAGGCTTGGAACATATGTCAAGAACAATATAGCCATTGGTCAAGTTACTTGTGGTTTATCAGCTGGCTATGGACAGCTTAAGTAACACGAGTACTTTATACTTACGTATACTCAATTATTCATAAAATTCCGTCATGAAATTACAATTACGTCGATGCTACACTTAAGCAATGCTATCAGATTAATAATTTTATAGATTATTAATAATTATTACATTATTACTATTGTATTATTATATTATCTGATTATATTATTATAAGTGTATATTGGTGTTTGGAATATTATTAAAATACCTCTGTATTTTCCCATTAAGTTTGGCAGTGTGACGATATTTGACACGTGCGTAGGAACACCTTGTAAAGATGTTATGCGGTCTGAGGGACTATATTCACAGTGATAAGCGGGAACACATACAGGCTGCTGTGGGTATGTATTCTCTCTTTATGTATATGTAAGAAGTGTTCTTCCTGACGTTGGTTTGTATCATAGTACTCTGTGTTGTCCTGGACATATTCTATGATAGAATTGGTTGGAAGAGTTATATGCCATGGACCTGCCTTTAGACAGTGCACCAGAAGAAGAATAAATCAGCTACAGCAAATAATCACAATACTAATGATAGTAGTAACAATTTTATAAGGATAGTAATAAAATTGATAATTTAACATGCTTTCTGTAAATAAGTGGCAGGCTCAAGGTACATATTCATACTCAAATTCTCTTTTCTCTCTCCATAAGAGCACTCCTTAGATCAACAAGTTAATCCCTTCACAAAGTCTATGCCTTATCCATACCTTATGTAGCCTATAGCTACGTAAGGTATGGATAAGGTAAATTCTAAATTCATATATTGATTAATCTTAGCTATACACTGTCGATGTTTTGTGCGCAGAGGCGCTGAGAGATGAACTCGACTTTGACATGGGAGCCAATCATGAGCTGCATCTTGCCATGTACACGTTTCAAGAAGCGGTTTGTATGCGTCTATTATATCTGCCCTGTAGAAAAAGCGTATTTATGGGGTTGAAAGTAGGGAGACTGAGCACTAAATTTAACGGGACATATCCATCCATAGTATACTGTATGTCCCGTAGGGGAAATAGGAAAGAACTTTTAACAAAAAGTCTAAAGAGAGACACAAAGATAAAGATAGTGAAAACTTTGGTTTGGACCACTCTATTGTATTGATGTGAAACAAGGACCTTAAGGAAGGAAGATATTAGGAAACTGGAGGCTTTGGAAATGTGGATTTGGAGAAGAATGGAGAGGATTAGCTGGACTCAAAAGGTTACAAATGAGGAAGTTCTGGAGAGAGTTGGTACAGATAGGTAGATGATAAATGTATTAAGAAATAAGAAGAAGAGTTGGATAGGACACATTCTAATGGGAGAGTCTATTAATAGAGGTCATAGATTGTCGAATGGAAGGGAAAAGAAGCAGGGGCAGGCCGAGATTAGGTATGTTAGATGATTTAAAGACCTTCTCATATGTGGAGATGAAAAGAAAAGCAGAAGACAGAGAAGATTGGAGGCGCTATATACCATGGACCTGCCAGTAGGCAGTGCACTAAGAGAGAGATCCTTCCATGGACCTTCCACCTAGTTTCGTCCCTTAGTCAGATTATTCATTTTTAATAGTGCTGTTGATACAATGAGATAATGATTTAGCGTAACATTATATATGAAGTTTCTACTATCATGCTATTTTTTATATTACCCTTCAATGAAAACTTTAAATTCATTAAACTTTTGGGTGCTTTGTATTCTAAGTGTATGAAAGGAAGTTGCTCACTTTCGCTTTTACGATATACTGCTGTTTAAAAAGTACTTTTAACACTTTCGTGCTTTATTGTATACCCGAGCGTAGACGACCTCCTGAGGCTTGTTGACATTCGGTTTTGAATCAGAACTGCTAATGATTATTACAGATATCTTGTATTATTATTATCATTATTATTGCTATAATATTTGTATTTTATGTACTATTATTATTTTTATTTATTTTTTTTAATAATTTCTTTTTATTTACGCCAGTGTAAAGAACCTGGTGTTTGATAAAAACGATTCAAGCAATACGTGCTGAATCGCCGCCCGGCTACTCGAGGTCATCAAACGGCTTAATGTATTATTATTATTATTTTACTATTATTATTATTAATATTACTTTACATACCATTTGTATTACGATTATCATTACTACTACTATAATGTTTATTTTAATGCTGTGGGATGAAAGACCTGAAGGAGAACATTGCATTTTTTATTAGTGTACAATGATCACTAAATTATTTTAGCAACGATTAAAATAAGTCCCTCGTACTCAGTCACTGGGACATAGAATTAGCCAGAGTACCGCTGAATCGTAGTGGATATGCCATAGAAAGGTTTCTTCAGGTTGTTTTTATTGTATTGAATTATGTTGAATTGCAATGTATTGTTTTGTTATGCAATGAATTATATTGTAGTGTATTTCAATTTATTTTATTTTATTGTAATGAGTTGAGATGTATTGGATTGCTTTGTATTGTATGTTGTTGTTATGAATTCTGTTGCATTTTATTGTATGGTATTTTAATGGATAATATTGTATTGTTGTGCATTATATTGTGCTGTATTGTAGCTAATTATGGTGTATTTTATTGTAGTGTAGTGTATTGCATTGTAATGAATTATAGTGTGTTGCACTCTATTCTATTGTAATGAATTTTGGTGTATTGTATTGTTCTGTGTTGTATTGTATTGTACTGTGTTGTGTTATATTGTATTGTATTGTATTGTGTTGTAATCTATTGTATTGTGTTGTATTGTATTGTATTATGCTGCATTGCATTGTATTGTAATGTACTGTATTGTATTGTATTGTATTGCAGGTTGGGGGTGTACTGAGACAGCGTAAGATACAGCCCCACTGGATGTTTGCTATAGACACTCTACTACGTAACGCAGCTCAGGCTGCCATCATGATTATCTCTCCTGGTATGTGTTCCTCTTCACAATGCCTGTCTCCTACTTATATATATCTCTCTATACCGACATCTAGAGCCAGTGGCAATGTCGGTAAGATATTCGACCGCGGATCAGTAGGTGCGGGGCTCAAATCCTGTGCTCGCCCCTCACTGACATCGCTTTCGAGTGAGGAAACTAACTTTAACATTAGCTTTGCCAGCTTTTTTCCCATAAATCTCAGTTTAACCTGGATCGGATTACGACTAGACCTTCTCCCATCCTCTCTGTCCAACACTATGTCATCAGTCAATCCCCTATTTTTCATATCTCTCTTAATTCCCGCATCCCACGTCAATTGTGGTCTACCTCTCCCTAGCTTAACATCCAGCTCCTCCCTCCAAACTCTCTTTACTACATCATCATGTGCCGATCTATTAGGAGTAATGAAACAGAAAATGTAGAAAACGTTTTGTAAAAATATACGTTTTCCTTAGAAATCTGACATTAATTTTCATTACTACTATTATTATTTTATTACGATTATTGCTGATTTAATATGAAAGTTTTGCCTATTGTCTAATGATTAATATATTATTTGAAACCACCTCAGAAGCAATACTCTTCCCAAGCTATAGGCTACATAATGTATGGATAAGGCATGGATTTTGTGAAGGGATTAACTTGTTGATCTAAGGAGTGCTCTTATGGAGCGAGAAAGCAGACTTTGAGTATAAATATGTACCTTGAACCTGCTACTTGGCAGTGCGCTGAAGAAGAAGATATTATTTACTTACTATTTTCAGAAGGGTGCTAGTAAACCCGAGCTTATAAACCGATGTTATGTTATTGTGTATAGAGATTGGTGCTGTTATCGGAGGTGACCAGGGTCTGTTGAACAGAACAGGTTTTAAATCACTCTTGTCTTACTCGTTACTCTAGGGCTTAAACGATCAATCAATCAAATAATCAATACACTCAGCCACTATATCCATCGATATACTTATACTAGCACTATTGTTGAAAGGGAGAGATGAGAAAACGAGAGAGAGAGAAAAAAAGTAAACACGCACTCTATCTCTTGTCGCTATCATATATATATATATATATATATATATATATATATATATATATATATATATATATATATATATATTCTTTAATTCACCATTTCTTGGTAGAAAACACTCACAGATACAATTACATTGCAAAACATGACACAACAGCATACGTAGAAAAAAGTGCACATAAAAGTATAACAATTTCAATAGTTTCACATACTGTGCAATAATTAAAATATTTAAACCGTTATGCAATCTAAACCATTTTCTGTATAATCAGTCCTGTGAATGTCTGAGATTTTATTACCAGATCAGCACGGCCGAGAATCGAACCCACGAGGGTTCAGTTTACTTCTGGATATCTAATTTAATGTCTAGATGAAATCAAATATTCAGATATTTGGGAGTGCTACCAGTTTAATGCGCCTGTTTCTTGTAACGAAAACATATCAATTACGACGTGAACACTGGTTTTGAACCCACGCCTTCCACAGTTTCCTCTCCACGTCAAGCCCTCGAATTTCCAGATAGGTTTGATTGATTGATTGATTAATTGACTGGTTGATTGATTAATTGATTGATTGATTGACGGACTGATTGATTGTGTAAGCTCCTGGAGGTGTGAACTTCATAGTTCACTCATAGATACGCCCTCTTGTAATCTGATTAGTTAATCTATTGTTTGATTGACGGATTAGATAACCAGGAGGAGGAGTCAACTTCAGGTGCTTCGACCACAGAGTCCACCCCTCGCCCCGCCCTCGTTTCTCGCCTGGAGAGCGGAACAAACAAATATCTGTACTCCCAGCTCAGAGAACTGGAGGAGGAGGGGCGAAGGTATCTCTCTCTCTCTCTCTCTCTCTCTCTCTCTCTCTCTCTCTCTCTTGGTGCACTGCTTAATGGCAGGTTCGTTTTATATAACTGGTCGTTATATACCATGTAAAATATTAGATCGTATATTTTATCATGATAGGTTGTTATCGTATTTTATTTGATGATGGTAGGTTGTTATGTAACGTTATTTGATGATTGTAGGTTGTTATCTAATGTTATTTGATGATGATAAGTTGTTATCTATTGTTATTTGATGATTGTAGGATTGTAGGTTGTTATGTAGTGTTATTTGATGATTGTAGGTTGTTATATAATGTTATTTGATGATGATAAGTTGTTATTTGATGATTGTAGGTTGTTATCTATTGTTATTTGATGATTGTAGGTTGTTATCTAATGTTATTTGATGATGGTAGGTTGTTATCTAAGTTGATAGAGAGTCAGAGGTCTTACCATGAGGTGCTTAGAGACTCATTGAGGCATAGACAGTCTCAGACTGAACTGCTCAGGTAGAAATGAATCATTCAGTCAATATATCAATCAGTTAATCATTCAATCAGATAATCAATCAGTCAATCTATCAAATAGCCTATCAATAAATCAAGCAATCAATCAGTCAGTATTTCAATCCATCAGTCAATCTCTCAAATAGTCTATCAATAAGGCAAGCAATCAATTAATCAATTAGTCAATCTTTCAATAAATCAATCAGTCAATCTATCAAATAGCCTATCAATAAATCAAGCAATCAATCAGTCAGTATTTCAATCCATCAGTCAATCTCTCAAATAGTCTATCAATAAGGCAAGCAATCAATTAATCAATTAGTCAATCTTTCAATAAATCAATCAGTCAATCTATCAAATAGCCTATCAATAAATCAAGCAATCAATCAGTCAGTATTTCAATCCATCAGTCAATCTCTCAAATAGTCTATCAATAAGGCAAGCAATCAATTAATCAATTAGTCAATCTTTCAATAAATCAATCAGTCAATCTATCAAATAGCCTATCAATAAATCAAGCCATCAATCAATCAATCAATCAGTAAATCTATCAAATAGCCTATCGATGAATCAAGCAATCAATCAGTCAATCTATCAAATAGCCTATCAATAAATCAAGCAATAAGTCAAATAATAAGCAATAACTGAGTCAATAAATCTATGATTCAGTCAACCAATAAAATTCGTCAGATTAGGCAAATCTGTTTAAAGCTTGTATTGTCTTCACTAGAAATAATCCTTTGCAAAATACTTCATTCTAAGCTTGACTACTGTAATTCATTATTATATGGGTCGCCTTCTTCCTTTCTCAACGCTTTCAGCACGTCCTAAATTCTCTCGCACGTGTTGTTTGCAAGTCCTCTAGACTTCAATCTATCGTCTATTCACTGTCTCCTTGTTAATCAATGCATTAAGTATAAAATAACTATGTTACCTTTCAAAACTCTGCAATTTGGCAAGCCTTCTTACTTATCTGAAATTCTACCCTATCGCCCCTCACGTGCACTTCGTTCCACCGATACCAATCTTCTCTTTGTTCCAAATATTCTCACATAATTCTCTTACGCAGCACCCACAATCTGGAACTCTTTACCTGCTAATCTTCGCTCTTGTTTTTCTCTTTCAACATTCTCTATCAAGCTAAAAACTTACCTTTTCCCACCATAGACTTAATCAATCTACCTTGACCATTTGATCACCGGACTGGCTTTCATTTTAGGACCTTACTTCTCAGCACATTTCTTTTGCAGATTGGTCTAGGTGAAATGATCTGTAGTGATTGCGCTGTGGGGACGTCCCTGACTTCATCCGTGGATGAGGAAACGGACGTTAAACCTGTACTATTATTATTATTATTATTATTATTATTACTATTTTAATGCCATGGGCTGTATAGGGCCCTGGGCTAAAAGATAGGATAAAAGAAGGACTTTATTTAATTAAAAGAAAGATGAAAAAGAAATTTTTATAATAATAATAATAATATCAATAATAATATTGTTATTATTATAATTATTATTGCTATTATTAATATTAATATTATTATTATTGCTAATAACTGTATATATCGTGCAGGGCCTCATTGTCGCTACCTGAGGGCTCCCCATCCAGAGTGCCTCCCATCATTAAAACCTCCTCATCATCGAGTGCTGTGGGTCTCTCAGGTCTGTGTGCTGATGCTTCTATCAATTGATTGATTGATTGATTATCAATCAATCAATCTGTCAATTAGTCAGTCAGTCTGTCAGTCAATCAATCAATTTCTCAATTAATCAGTCTGTCAATCAATCTGTCTCTCATTCAATCAATCTGTCAGTCAAGATATCAATCAAGCAATCTGTCAATCATGCAATCAATCTGTCAATCAATCAATCAATCTGTCAATCAATCAATCAATCAATAAATCTGTCAATCTATCAATCTGTCTGTCAAGATATCAATATGTCTGTCAAACAAGCCATCAATCAATAAATATATTAGTCAATCTAATACTTAAGGAATTAATATACCTCCTAATATGCAATCAATCAATTTTTCGGTCAGTCAATTAATTCTATACTGTTCATGTTTTACCGGTAGAGTTACTTATACCCTTACTTATTTTAGTTTTACTTACTTATTTAACTTACTTATCTTAGTTTTACGTATATTTCCATTATACTTACCTTTCATTGAAATTACTATTCAGTACACCAATTTTCTCGGTCAAGAAATCAATATGTCTGTCAAACAATCAATCAATAAATTTATTAGTCAATCAAATGCTTAATATATATAATATAATTTATTACCAAATCAATCCTGTTTATCCTGTTTGTCCTGTTTTCTTTACCATGCACTTGCCAGTAGCAGTGCACAAAGAGAGAGATAGAGAGAGAAAGAGAGAGAGTCAATTAATTAACTAATTTCCTATTGTTGTTGTTATCGCCGTTACCAGTACCCAGTGCTCTAAGAGAGAGAGAGAGAGAGAGAGAGAGAGTATCTAATTTCCTATTGTTGTTGTTATCGACGTTTCTAGTACCCGGTGCTCTAAGAGAGAGAGAGAGAGAGATAGAGTATTTAATCTCCTGTTGTTGTTGTTGTTGCAGGTTCAGCAGCAGCCTCTGAGGCAGAACTGGTTGAGTTCTTGACGGGCATTGAAGTGGATGAAGAGACGATATACAGGGTTAGATCCCTTTTTACCCGTACACTTACTTATACCAAAACTTATCTTTTACTTATATTTACTTATACTCTTACTAATCTTTTACTTTTGCTTACTTATACTCTTATCTGTTTTATCTTTTTTAGATGTAAACAAAAACTTACTTATACTCTTACTTATCTTTTACGTATACGTACTTATACTCTTACTTATCTTTTACTTATTTTTAATGTACTTACTTTACGTTGTATCAACTGTACGTTATACTTGCTTTACGTTATACTTAGTTAATATAGTTCCCGAATTGAATAACAAATACAAATAGAACATACGTCTAAAGAAACACTGTTAGACACATCTCTGTAGGTTGTACTATGTTTAGTACGATGTTTTCTATAAGTATTTGCGGAGTTCAAATCCTAGGCTCTCCCGTCATTGACATCGCTTTCGAGTAAGGAAACTGACGTTAACATTAGCTTTACCAGCTTTTTAACAGCGAGGTTCGGACGCTCTACGATTTCCTTCTAGACGACACATAATGGTTACAAAGTGCCTCATATTGTTATGGTATAGCGCGTCTCAATCCTTAAAATTCTAAGTTGTAAGATTTTATGTTTCGGCTCGTTAATGACAAGAAGCTACAGTGATTAAAAGTTGATGTAGAATCATATTTATAACAGTAATTATTCTGTGAGAAAAAGTGTTTACTGATCTTAACATAAATATTTAATATTTCAGCTCGTCGACGAGAAGTTCACGAAGAAGCAGCTGCTGCATTCAGTTACCCGCGAGGACTTGAGGCGTCTTAACCTGAGGTGAGTGTACTAGACCAGTACTACAGTAGTACTTAACTAGCGGTACTAGAACGGTAGTACTTAATTAGCGGTACTAGTACAGTGGTACTTAATTAGTGGTACTAGTACAGTAGTACTTAATTAGGGGTACTAGTGCAGAGTACTCTTATTTCTGTTAATGCGCATTTACTGTTACTTGGTTACTTTACTTAATTATTGGTACAAGACTACTACAATAGTACTAGTTGATTGATTGGTTCATCGATTGATTAATTGATTAGTTTATTTTTGGTTATTGCTGGGACTGACTGGCATCTAATACCTGTTAAACATGATACTGTATATAACAACCATATAATAATCCTGTCGATTTTGTGTCGTTTCAGAGGCGGCATGTTTTGTCGTATTTGGGAAGTGATCGCGAAGCACCGACAGCGTCAGAATCGGGGGACCAACGAAGATACCAGTGTCTAGTGAAACATTAATCCCTCCCTCCTATATCTCTCCCTTTCTTCCTCTCTTTGTCTCTGGCACTCTGGCTTTCCTTTTAACGTCTGTGCTGAATTTAATTATTTCCTTACTGAGAATTTCTTGAAGTGGTATCTCGCAGAACCGGTGGCTTGTTGGAAAGTTGTTCAACAGCGTATAGGTAGCTTCAGGGCTCAAATCCAGAGCTCTCCTCGTCACTGACCTGCCATGAAACTGACGTTAAACTTGTCTCTAGCGATGCTTTAAGCTAATCTCGCAGAGAAAGTATTGTGCATAATTTCCTTAAAATGTCGTCGTTGCTCGAAAGCTTCTCTCGCGGATTATATTTATTAACAGACATATTTCTATTTCAAATAAGCCATTAGATAATCATTACTGACCCGTAAATGACCTCTACTCACCTGTAGATGACCTCTACTGACCAGTAGATGACCTCTACTGATCAGTAGATGACCTCTAGGGTGTCTAATTGCTCTTAAAACTCCTGTCATCACTGGTGCCCGTTAAAGTCAAACGCTTATGTTCTATGTTGTCCTAGACGAGTGAATGCCGGTCGATCGTGTATGTCTAGATAATAGTATTACCACTGATCTGTTGATTCTCTGTTGATATTGGTCGAGCTGCTCTGCTATTTATCTCTCTTGTTATTTATAATCCTGCCGTGTGTAGCGACTAACGACTTTGTTGTATTAGCTTGAACGTGTTTCTTTAAACGAGAGAGAGCGAGAGAGAGAGAGAGAGAGAGAGAGAGAGAGAGAGAATCGTACTTGCGTCGAATCATGTCAATTACTTTACAGTAGGATGATGATGATGTTTTATGCCAGTAGTTAACCAGTAATGTAATGTGAGTATTCATCTGCTTTTATCTAGCATTCGCTGATTTTTATGAACGGACTAATGTTGTGGCTGCAATAGCGATGATAGTATAATCGGTGGTTACTTTTGGGGTGGATTCAATTCCCCTAGCTCTCATTTTTCCTCTAGGTGCGTTCCTCTGCTAGGGGCCCATATTAGATGCTAGGAG
This sequence comes from Enchytraeus crypticus, assembly GCA_905160935.1. NCBI lineage: Eukaryota > Metazoa > Annelida > Clitellata > Enchytraeida > Enchytraeidae > Enchytraeus > Enchytraeus crypticus. The sequence continues at coordinate 209,423 of CAJHZI010000832.1, read as the reverse complement.
ACTTGTAAATGCATTACAAGGTGCCCAAAAAATTCTGACCGTACCTCTAGCTCTCAATTCGCACATCAAGCAGTTATTTTAAGGATATTTATAATGAGCCAGCACGTATTTCTCGAATCGTTTTTATCAAACCAACAGTTCTGTAAATCCGTTAGAAGAATGTTTAATCAAATTAATGATAACGATTTAGCGTCTGTATTTTCATCATCCCTGAGTGTCGCATCAGGGAGGTCTCCGTAAAACTCTGAGCTAAAACCGATTCAGCAACAACTATTTTAGAAACAGGTGTTGAAGAGATTGAGATCCTAAACGGTGCCGGACAACTGATCAGAAGATTGTGTGGTTTGATGTTATTTTGTGTCTAAGAAGACTATTGTTGTCGCTTGTACTGAGAAGAATTTTTGGGATCTCGATTTTAAATTTGACGTCGATATCTAGGCTTATAACCGCGTTGTTACCGAGTAGGCATTTCTAGCTTTTTCTTTATTCGGAATTCTTATTTATCTTCTGCCAGTTGCGAGCTGAGACTGGCTTATGTGCTGAATTTAACCCTATCGATTGGTGTGTGTGTGTGTGTGCTGAGACAGTAACGATGTAATTGAATGATTGATTGTTTGATTGATTAATTGATTGACTAATCTTTTCTATTTCTATATAGACAATATAAGTGATTAATTAAGGAATCGATTGACTGATTTATAGACTGCTATATTGGTTGTGTGATTGATTAATTGATTGATCGATCTATCGATTGATTGATTCATTAATCGATTGACTGATTTATTGAATGCTGCAATGATTGTGCTATTGATTGATCGATCGATCGATTGACTGATTGATTAATTGATTGACTGATTAATTAATTGATTGATTGATTGGTTGCTGTATTGATTGTGTGATTGATTGATTGACGAAGCCCTCGCACTTAATTTTCGCTTAATCATGTGAGCTGTAAATGAACAATACAAGTTTTCTAAACAGACTTTTGACCACTTGTGACGTCATGTTTGATCAATTAGCTCGATTGATTGTGGAGGCGAATCAATAATAATAATCATTTCTAAATAATAGTAATAGTCAAGGTTTAACGTCCGGTCCGTTTCCTCGTCCTTGGATGATGTCAGGGACGTCTTTGCGCATATCTAACGGCACACTCTGGCACTATACTACCGTTCATCGTCAGGCCCGATGATTTGACCAGCACGGGGCCTGGGTCGATGGCCGGCTGACCGGCGAGGGCGGGCAGGGGTCCCGGGTGCCCACCCGGCCCCTGAGGCCGATGATCGAGGACGGGCAGGGGTCCCGGGTGCCCGCCCGGCCCCTGAGGCTGATGATCGAGGGCGAGGTAGGGAGAGGGGAGGAGCGGCCCCTGGTCGCATCGGGGACAGTGCCGGGCTGCCCGCGCCCTACGGGTTGTCCCACAGCACCGGGCGGCGAATTTTAACTCCGCCCACATCTCCTGCCATATAGAAACCTGCGAGAGTGTAGAGTTATTTTATACGGTTGTTGAATTTATTTTATACTTGTTTCACCAATTCAAAGGTGAAATCAATACTCTTGGGCTCAAACAATAGAATATACCTCAGTTGACCGACCGGTAGAAGCAGAGTTCAAACCAATATAGTGCGGGTAAAACTGACGTTAAACTTACCTGTAGTTCTTTTGCAGCAGCATTCCAACAAGCTATTGCATACTTGAAGACAAGTTGTAGTTTTGACCAGAAAGAATTCTCGCAATCCATTCAAAGACGATTTCTTCACACCCAGCATTTTAACACAACAAATATACAAGACTAAATTATCATGCTATCAAGTGAATAAAAACAAGTAACATGTGAAATGTAAATATAATTCAATAGCATAATCTGCTATAAATTAAATTAATTTTATTCAATTACTTATTTAAAAATTAATCAAATTAAATAACTTTTACATGTATATTATATATTAATAATCGGCAAAAGGATCACAGCATTAGGCCTACAGTAACTTCAATAAACAAATATACAAATAAGGGTTAAATTAAATTGAAACATTTTTTCTGATCTTTCTTTTAATTAAATAAGTAAATAGTAAATAAATGGAAATAATAGTGGGCCTAATAAAAGTAATAATAACTAAAAAGCTGGTAAATCTTCCGAGAGATGCTTTTCGAGTAAGTTTCCTAACTCGAAAATGATGTCAACAATAACAACAATCATCTCTTTCCTTAAATCTCCGTTAAACTCTGGAAAGGATACGAATAGACCTTTACAGCAACAACATTAACAAAGATTTAACTTTGGTTTCTGTTTCTATTGACTGGAGCCAGTTACGATTTCAGTAAGATACTCGACCGCGGATCAGTATGCGCGTGGTTCAAATCCTGGGCTCACCCGTCACTGACATCGCTTTCCAGTGAGGAAACTGACGTTAACATTTGCTTTACCAGCCTTTTCTAGAAATTCAGCCTATAACCTACTCATCCGAAAGCGACGTCAGCAATAACAATAACAATCATCATCATCATATCTTCATGATGATGATATATCATATCATCATCATATCTTCATGATGATGATATATCATATCATCATCATATCTTCATGATGATGATATATCATATCATCATCATGTCTTCATGATGATGATATATCATATCATCATCATATCTTCATGATGATGATATATCATATCATCATCATATCTTCATGATGATGATATATCATATCATCATCATATCTTCATGATGATGATATATCATATCATCATCATATCTTCATGATGATGATATATCATATCATCATCATATCTTCATGATGATGATATATCATATCATCATCATATCTTCATATGATGATATATCATATCATCATCATATCTTCATGATGATGATATATCATATCATCATCATATCTTCATGATGATGATATATCATATCATCATCATATCTTCATGATGATGATATATCATATCATCATCATATCTTCATGATGATGATATATCATATCATCATCATATCTTCATGATGATGATATATCATATCATCATCATATCTTCATGATGATGATATATCATATCATCATCATATCTTCATGATGATGATATATCATATCATCATCATATCTTCATGATGATGATATATCATATCATCATCATATCTTCATGATGATGATATATCATATCATCATCATATCTTCATGATGATGATATATCATATCATCATCATATCTTCATGATGATGATATATCATATCATCATCATATCTTCATGATGATGATATATCATATCATCATCATATCTTCATGATGATGATATATCATCATCATCATCATTTATGATGATGATATATCATATCATCATCATATCTTCATGCATCATCTCATCATCATATCTTCATGATGATGATATATCATATCAGCATCATATCTTCATGATGATGATATATCATATCATCATCATATCTTCATGATGATGATATATCATATCATCATCATATCTTCATGATGATGATATATCATATCATCATCATATCTTCATGATGATGATATATCATATCATCATCATATCTTCATGATGATGATATATCATATCATCATCATATCTTCATGATGATGATATATCATATCATCATCATATCTTCATGATGATGATATATCATATCATCATCATATCTTCATGATGATGATATATCATATCATCATCATATCTTCATGATGATGATATATCATATCATCATCATATCTTCATGATGATGATATATCATATCATCATCATATCTTCATGATGATGATATATCATATCATCATCATATCTTCATGATGATGATATATCATATCATCATCATATCTTCATGATGATGATATATCATATCATCATCATATCTTCATGATGATGATATATCATATCATCATCATATCTTCATGATGATGATATATCATATCATCATCATATCTTCATGATGATGATATATCATATCATCATCATATCTTCATGATGATGAGATATCATATCATCATCATATCTTCATGATGATGATATATCATATCATCATCATATCTTCATGATGATGATATATCATATCATCATCATATCTTCATGATGATGATATATCATATCATCATCATATCATCATGATATGATATATCATCTTCCCTTAAATCTCAGTTTAACTGCGGAAAGGTTACGAATAGACCTTTACAGTAACAATAATAATAAAGATTTAACGTTAGTTTCTGTTTAAAATTTCAACCAATAACCTTCTCATCCTCATCTCCATCCGTTAACACCCCTCCTCTCTGTTTAGCGTCCCAGATAAACTCCAGCACCGCCACCAGTACTGCCACGGTCAGTCCCACAAACAGCAGCAGGAAGATGCCACCAACATTTGCCACACCCAGGGAGTTAGCCTTGCTGTCCTTCTTCTTGTCATCAGCCGCGCAGGTGCCGGCATTCTTCCACCACTTGTTGAACAGGACCTGAATCCTTCCGTTCTCCTGCAGCTCCAGGATAGCCATCGAGATGAGGTCCCGATAGGGTGAGCCTGAAAACACGTCGTCAAATATAAAAATCAACGGCATACTTGTCGTAATGTTACAATAGGGTTAGCCTGGAAATACGTCGTCACGGTAGTGTTACAATAGGGTGAGCTTGGAAATACGTCGTCACGGTAGTGTTACAATAGGGTGAGCTTAGAAATACGTAGTCACGGTAGTGTTACATAACATAACATAATGGCTCACTGGGTCAGGAAGCACAGATGCTTGTTTAATACCCATTTCCTCCTTCCTCTCCATGGTTATTAGTAATTGTTGCCTTTTGATGGCGCATCAGTTGCAGCCGGCGCGGATTTATTAATAACCTTCCATCACCCTGGGATTTTTCCTTCCTAAGCTTTCACTAACAGTCGGTCTTCCAAGGTGGTCACCCACAAAGTACTAATCGAGGTCGATGCAGCTTAACTTTTATAATTGACGCGCAACTAAACCAAGTGCGCTAATCCCGCCGTTACAATAGGGTGAGCCTGGAAATACGTCGTCACGGTAGTATTATAATAGGGGAAGACTGGAAATATGTCGTCAAACATGAAAAAACGGCATACTTGGTCAGGAAGCCCAGATGTCTGTTTACGGTCCATTCATCATTCTTCTCCATGGTTATTAGTAATCGTTACCTTTTTATTGTGCATCAATTGGAGCTATTGCGGATTTAAGAATAACCTTCTGTCACCCTGGGATTTGTTCTCAAACATAAAATAAAGTAGGAATGAGACTCGTAATAAATGTTGTGAAAAGTAGGAGGGGTGAGCCTGAAAGTGCGTCATAATTCATGCAGGGTTAAGGTAAAGTTAACCTTATATTGCACTGTAATAATAGAATCAACACGGGGTATGATATTAATTATCAGCCTGATATTAATTATCAGCTTGATATTAATTATCAGCTTGATATTAATTATCAGCTTGATATTAATTATCAGCTTGATATTAATTATCAGCCTGATATTAATTATCAGCCTGATATTAATTATCAGCTTGATATTAATTATCAGCCTGATATTAATTATCAGCTTGATATTAATTATCAGCCTGATATTAATTATCAGCCTGATATTAATTATCAGCCTGATATTAATTATCAGCCTGATATTAATTATCAGCCTGATATTAATTATCAGCCTGATATTAATTATCAGCCTGATATTAATTATCAGCCTGATATTAATTATCAGCCTGATATTAATTATCAGCCTGATATTAATTATCAGCTTGATATTAATTATCAGCCTGATATTAATTATCAGCCTGATATTAATTATCAGCTGATATTAATTATCAGCCTGATATTAATTATCAGCTGATATTAATTATCAGCCTGATATTAATTATCAGCCTGATATTAATTATCAGCCTGATATTAATTATCAGCCTGATATTAATTATCAGCCTGATATTAATTATCAGCCTGATATTAATTATCAGCCTGATATTAATTATCAGCCTGATATTAATTATCAGCCTGATATTAATTATCAGCCTGATATTAATTATCAGCCTGATATTAATTATCAGCTTGATATTAATTATCAGCCTGATATTAATTATCAGCCTGATATTAATTATCAGCTTGATATTAATTATCAGCCTGATATTAATTATCAGCTTGATATTAATTATCAGCCTGATATTAATTATCAGCCTGATATTAATTATCAGCCTGATATTAATTATCAGCCTGATATTAATTATCAGCTTGATATTAATTATCAGCCTGATATTAATTATCAGCTGATATTAATTATCAGCCTGATATTAATTATCAGCCTGATATTAATTATCAGCTTGATATTAATTATCAGCCTGATATTAATTATCAGCTTGATATTAATTATCAGCCTGATATTAATTATCAGCCTGATATTCATTATCAGCCTGATATTAATTATCAGCCTGATATTAATTATCAGCCTGATATTAATTATCAGCATGATATTAATTATCAGCTTGATATTAATTATCAGCCTGATATTAATTATCAGCCTAATATTAATTATCAGCTTGATATTAATTATCAGCTTGATATTAATTATCAGCTTGATATTAATTATCAGCTTGATATTAATTATCAGGATGTCCCTAGCCTCTTAGGTAGTCATAAAATTACATGGATACCACCAAGGGCGTCTTCGCCATATAAACGATGACGCAGTTTGGTCACGAAAATTTCCGTGACCATGAAAATCAAACTTAGGGGTATCTTACTCCCACTTCCCCCTGCCTATGATGCGAAACGCAAATTAGTGAGGTACCCCACTAAATTACGTTTTGCGTCATAGACCAAAGGGGAAAGACGCCCCTGGATGCCACTAAATTAGCCGGCCGTAACCAACCTGCAGGTAGTTATCACATTTAGCCATATCACTTTTAATACCACATGTTAAATCCGTTAAGCAATTTTGTCCGTTTTCCTTACAACCAGTCCAGTGAATGTCCGAGATTTTACTCTCAGATCAGCGCGGCTGGGAATCGAACCCACCAGCGTTCAATTCACCTCAGGATCTGACATTTAAAACTTCATAACGTTATCTCTACCTCTAACCATTGAGCTATTGAGACATTAAAATTGCGAAAAATTGCGAAGACGCCCCTGAGTGCAATTCACCTGCTTGTGTGCCTATACCGTAGCCCTTGCTGTCGAGCAGACCCCCCACCTGCATCAGCTCGCAGTGGCGCTGCATCGTGTACTCGATCATCGTCGACTCCATGAAGAAGGCGTAGTTGCCCTTGAGCACCCGGTCTATCCCGTCCTGGGACGTCTCGACGAACACCGAGGGGTCGTGACTGCGCATGAAAGACCACATCCGTTGATAGGTGGGAAGCTTCGAGTCCTGGAAAAAACACGGGTGGAAACTGTGGAAAAAACTGTGCTATACTGTGGCACCTATACTGTGGCTGGAGCCAGTGGCGATGTCGGTAATATATTCGACGGTGGATCAGTACGTGCGGAGTTCAAATCCTAGGCTCGCCCGTCACTGACATCGCTTTCCAGTGAGGAAACTGACGTTAACATTAGCTTTTTTAGCTTTCTACCTCTTCATAAGCCGACTCCCCTAAGAATAATTGTATTTCAAAAAGATTGTTGGATGATCTAAAGGTCCACTCGTATATGGACCTGAAGAGGAAAACGCAAGATAGAGATGAATGTTATATACAATGGACCTGCCAGTAGGCAGTGTTCTAAGATAGAGATACTGTGGCATACTGTACCACTGCATACCATGATATACTATGATATACCGTACCGCTGTATACTATGCTATACTATGGTATATCATACAGTTGCATACTATGCTATGCTACGTACGGTATGCTATTGCATACCGTACGGCATATGCATGCCGTACCGCTACGTACTATGCCATACTATGACATACCGTACCGCTACGTACTATGCCATACTATGCATACCGTACCGCTACGTACTATGCCATACTATGACATACCGTACCGCTACGTACTGTGCCATACTATGACATACCGTACCGCTACGTACTATGCTATACTATGGCATGCCGTATCGCAACATATTACGCTATGCTATGGCATATCGTGCCGCTGCATATTATACTGTACTAAGGCATATCGTACCGCATAATATAAGACTAATACTTACATGTATATCGGTACTTGTTCACTTTAAATATTGCTAATAACCCACCCTAAACATTGTCATCGTGATACAGGCAGTAAATACCGATATAAACCTAGTACTTATACGAGTTCTTTTCGTGAAACAAATCTATTTTAAAGATTACTATTAGCCCACTTTAAAGAACATCATCGTGTGACAGCACTAAGTCTTAGTACCGATACAATACAAGCCATACATGTATATCGGTACTTTTCCATAAAACAACGGTGTCTAAATACTACTATTAACCCACCCTAAAGAACGTCATCGTCGATCCGCCTGATATCGTACCGTACTTGATGGACGTCTGTTTCGAGAGATCCTCGGCGTTCTCTATGGGGGCGACCATTCTCTCGACCGTCAGGAAGGCAGCCAGGTTGGCTGTGTAGGACGAGATGATGATGAGAGTGAAGAACCACCACAGCCCTCCGACAATGCGGGTGGAGGCGGCTCGAGGGTTGATGTCAGAGCCCTGCTGCATGAGGGTGCCCACAGCGAACCAGAAACTGTTCGACAGGGTGAACATGTTCTCCCGGGTTAGGCTGTTGGGATTGCAGGGGTGTGGATTGTACCTGTGGGTGGGAGATTAAATGGAAATCAATCAATTAATAATAATAAATCTCAGAGTGGTGCCTGAGTTGCTTGAAGAATAGATCAACCGTATAAATATGCACGTGTCGTAAAAGGCGACATAAAAACTAGATCCAAACCAACGTAAGAAAGGGCATTCGGTTGATGACCGCCTAGTCTCCAGACATTGATACAAAAATTTAAACGAATGGATAGTCTATTCGTATCCCGACCCTGGTTAAACTGAGATTTAAGGGAAGATGATGATGATGATGAATCAATAATAATAATAGGAATAATAAAGGTTTAACGTCTATTTCCTCATGCAAGGATGATGTCAGGGACGTCTCCCATCACATGTCACTACAGATAGATTCACTCCAAACGATCTGAAAAAGCATGCGCTGAAGAGAAAGAAAATTATCCTAAATGGTGCCGGTCCAGTGATAAAAAACAGTCAGGCAAGATGAAAAAAGTCTATGGTGGGAAGAGATGTGTTTTCAACCTGAAACTGAATGTGAAAGTAGTGGAACATGAGCGAAGATCGGGAGGCAGAAAGTTCCAAACAGTAGGAGCGGAGAAAGAAAATGAACGTCTACCTAACGAAGTGAGAATATTAGGAATTTTGAGCAGTTTGGTATCAGAAGAACGAAGCTTATGAGAAGATTGAAATTGACTATCAATCAATAAGAACTTAACGTCCGGTTCCTCGCCATAAGGCAATGTCAGAGACGTCAAAGGAAAGTCAGGAAAGTTAAAGACTGTCCTAATAACCAGCCAATAGTCATTTATAGGATACAGTACTATCCGAGTATTTTTAGTATTTTTAATGCTGATTATAATAATATGACAATTATTTTTTTAATATTTTTACATTTAGTTTTATAAAACAGCGTCCGTAACCAAATAAGAAAAGAAAATGTATTGTTTTGACGATGGAAATAAGACGAAACCTTTGTTGGCTGGCGGCCTGGTAAGAGCTTTTAACATAATTTACCGAATATGGACCACTGAATATTGACCAATGAATATTGACCAATGAATATTGACCAATGAATATTGATCTATGAATATTGACCTATGAATATTCACGTAAAAGTATGCGCCTATCAATATTCACCTATAAATGTTCACCTATTAATATTCACCAACCAATACTGCCCTACCAATATTCACCAATAATTATTCACCTACCAATACTGATCTAAAATATTCACCTACCAATGTTCACCTATGACCTTTGACCTATCAATACTGACCTAAGAGCGTTCACCTATGAACTTTGACCTACCACTCGTACGGGCTGAACCTAGCTAGCAGATACAGCAGTAGACTGACGAGGATGTAGGCGGCGATCACGTAGACCCAGATCTCTATGGCAAGGGGATTGAGGAAGGAGAAGAGTCCCGGACTCTCTCGCTGAGGACGCTTGAACAGGATGCTGATTCCGAGGTTCATGAACGGCTTGGTGAAGTCAATGACCCTCTCGCGCAGGTACGTTATTGTAAGAGAGGTCACAGCCAAGTCAGCTCTCTGAAATCAGTCGATAAATCAATAGTCTGAAATCAATCGATTGATCGATAATTCCTTGATTCCCAGTTTAACTAGAGTCGGGAAATTCGAAACTATAAAAATAAATAAAAATTTCTTATTTGTTTATAAACAAATATATATATATTTGTATACTATATATTTAATATTTTTATAAAAATAAATTAAAATTATTTATTTATTTAACTTTTATAATAATATATTTTAGTATTTCATTCGCAAGAACAGAAGAATAAAAATATTACTATAAAAGTAAAACAAAAATGAAAAAAAAATTATTTAAAAATATACTTAAAAGATTACTTTTTCCAGCAGCTCCCTGACTAAACCTGACCATTTTCCATTCTCCTGACTGCCGTACTTGCCGTCAGGCACCACGTAGATGTTGTAGGCGAAACCTACGATGTCTGAGATCTCCTTCAACAGGTCCACGCAGAAACCTTCGAACCTCTCGTTCCCAAACAGCTGCTTCTTCGACTCCTTAATCATCACGTAGGGCGGCTCCTGTGAAAATACAGCTAATATCATTATTATTATCATCGTTATCGTCGTCGTCATCATCATCGTCACCGTCATCGTCATTGTCGTCGTCGTCGTCGTCATCATCGACATCATCAGCATCAGCATCGTCATCGTCATCGTCATCGTCATCGTCATCGTCATCATCATCATCATCGTCATCATCATCATCATCATCATCATCATCATCATCATCATCATCATCATCATCATCATCATCATCATCATCGGCTACTGTGTAAGCAATGAGTGATGCTACTAAAATACAGCTAATAACATCATCGTCATTATCATTGTCGTCGTCATTGTCATCGTCATCGTCGACATCATCATCATCATCAGCATCATCAGCATCATCATCATCATCATCATCGTCATCATTAACATCACAACCCACTAAAATATGCCCCAATCACCCCACTAATATACACGCCTATCATCCCACTAATATGCACCCTTATCACTTCCAACAACTCAGGCTTATTGATTGATATTAATAGAGTTTAACTGATGAGGAGAGCTTATTCATCTTTAAAACTGTTTCTATTTGTTCAACTCTGCATAAATATTAAGCGAACATACATGGCAATAAAAACGATAACAAAAAGTGAAAACTATAATAATTGCAATAACGATCGGAAATTGAAATTGACGATTGCTAATGTACCAATAACGATTGACTGTTAAATTCATTAGTATTGCGCAATAAAATTACCAGTAGTGAAGTGATCGATAGGGTTATATTTTCAAATCCGCGCCCGATCTTCTGAATACGAGTGTAGTTGTTCAACTTTATGCCTTCAATAGAGCTCCACTCCCCAATCTATGCATTGAAATCTTGAATACTAATAATGTTGCGTTGTGAAACATTTGGAAAATTCATTTAGAATAGTCACTTAGAATATTGATTTAGAATAGTCAGTTAGAATTGTCATTTAGATTAATAATAGTTATAAAAGTCATTTATAATGGTTATTAATAGTCATTTATCATTTATAATGGTTATTAATAGTCATTTATCATTTATAATGGTTATTAATAGTCATTTATCATTTATAATGGTTATTAATAGTCATTTATCATTTATAATGGTTATTAATAGTCATTTATAATGGTTATTAAGAATAATAATTCAGAGGAGACATTTTAATTTGTCATATTGAACAGCTATTTAGAATAGCTATTTAGAATAGCTATTTAGAATAGCTATTTAGAATAGCTATTTAGAATAGCTATTTAGAATAATTATTTAATAGTCACAGAGTTTAAGTCAGCACTGAATTGAAAGATTTCAATTTAAAAATTAAATAGACAAATACTAAAATAGTTGTCATTTCGGCGCTGCTTATAGCTTTGGCTCTTTTAAGTAAAAAGCTGCCCCTCGGTGGTTTGTTTCCAAGTTGTTCAACAGCGGATCAGTAGATACAGGGTTTAAATCCGGATCTCTTCACGCCATTGACGTGCTATCGAACAGGAAACTCACGTTAAACTTAATACAGTCAGTAACTTATGATTCTAAATATTAAATGCCGTAAACATGTCACCCACACTATCAAATTCTTCAACACCAGGCAATTCAGTCAATTATTCGAGTTATTAGTTCTGTGAAGGTTCGAGATTTTACTCTCTGATCAGCTCTGCCGGGAATTGATCCCATGATCTCAGGAGAAGATATTTTAAATTTCGTAACTTCACCTGATGCACTTACACACTGATTACTTAATTAAATATTCATTCATACAATTTATACATGAATATGATGATGATGTGGGTTTAACATCAAGGCCCGAAGCCCGAATGGAGTTCTCTTCATGACGTCAACTAATACAAGGCAGTGGTTAAACTGGGAATTGAGCGCTAGGGGAAATGTCAGAATTTGTCAGGCCCACCTGTAATTTATCTACAGATCTCCTAGTGTCTATAAGAACGACCCCTAGCAGGAGTACGCACCTCAGGAAAAAAGAAAGCCAGAGGAACACAGTTCCCACACTTTATATAAGCCTATATCATCCATTTTCAAATATCTACATAATTTCTTGACCTTTACTAGACCGGATGCTGTTGTGTGTAGTATCTGTAGATCAGCATGCTTTCTCCGTCCTCCCTCGAACGATACGCGGCCAGTTAGACCCTCCATATCAACCTGCGCATGTATTATTGCATTGTATTGTATTGTATTGTATTGTATTGTATTATTAATGTAGAATTATTGAAGTTAAATAAAGTATGCGTGATATTGCAGTTCATTTCCGTTCATTTTAGACTGAATATTGACTGTTAAAAGTTAAAAGCCCCTATATAAATATTGACCGTTGAAGGTACCGACATAAATATTGACTGATAAAGGTGCCGATATTAATATTGACTTCTAGAAATGCCGATACATATATTGACAATTAATGGTGCCGATATAAATATTAACTACTAAAAGTGCCGATATAAATAGTCACCATTAAAAGTGCATATATAAGTAATGACTGTTAAGTCACAATTTATCGGCACTTTTAAAAGTCACTATTTATAGTATTTGCTTAATATATATATATATATATATATATATATATATATATATATATATATATATATATATATATATATATATATATATATATATATATATATATATACATTATATATATATATATATATAATATATAATATTATATATTAATATATATATTATATATATATATATATTAAGTAAAAATATGATAATGTTATTATTGGCGTCAGTTTCCTCACTCGAAAGCGATGTCATGACAGGCGAGCCTAGGATTTGAACCCTGCACATACTGATCCGGGGTCAAATGACTTATCGACATCGCCTCTGGCTATACCCTGTTTAATAAAGGCTAATAATAATTACTTGTAAAATATAGTACGTTAATTAATAATTGGAGATACGCATCCGTTTAAAATGATTAAAAAAAGTAAAGCAGAAAAATGAACTATCAAATTTATATCCTTGTCAGTTTAATTGATAAGAACTGTAAAATACAAAACGTGATCTACTATATTGATATAACTGTAACGAATATTGTACTATTTACTATAGCGAAAGGAAAAGTCTCAAATAGGGGATTGGCTGGTGGTGTGGTGTAGGGAGAGAGGATTTGAGACAGTCTATTTGTATCCCGACCCTGGTTAAACTGGGATTCAAGGGATGATGCTGATGCTGATGCTGATGATGATGATGATGATGATGATATACTATATTGATATTCTTCTCAGGTTAAAAATAATAATTTAAACTACAAAACGTGATCTACCAAATTGAGATGGCTGTATATGGAACTGCCGTGGACCCAAGCTTCGTCTCTATCACAACTCATGTTATCTACGTTTAATTTCGTATGATGAATCGCTTCGTCCAGAGCATAAGCCAAAACAAACATGGCGTCGTAGAGTAGGGCAGATTCTACCTATCGTAAATCAATCAGTCAATCCGTATATCAATCAAGCAAAGATGGAGAGATATAGAGAGAAGGAGAGAGAGAGAGAGAGAGAAGAACGTGCATATAATGAAACATTTAGAGTGACTGTATCGGTGGTACAGTGTGTACTGTGTAAGCGTTTTAGGTAAGGCGTTAAGTTTCAAATGCCGCCCCTGAGGTCCTGGGAACAATTCTCGGTAGAGCTGATCAGAGAGTAAAATCTCAGACATTCACCTTTCAAGGTACTCCGTTACACTGTCGGTAAGATATTCGACCGCGGATCAGTATGTGCGGGGTTCAAATCCTGGGCTCGCGCGTCACTGGCATGGCTTTCGAGTGAGGAAACAGACGTTAACATTAGCATTAGCTTTTTTACACCTAAAGTTCGAAAGAAAAGTCGATTGGGCTTCTGACCCTAACGTTAAATCTAACAATAATTTTTAAAACAAGTAACCTTTAGACTACTGGTACTCCTGGCGAGTCGATTGTTCTTCGTTAGCTCCATCTGTCGAATTATGCTTTCCACTCTGACCACGCCCCTGTTGATCAGACTGAACCCTGAGATGTTGGCGTCGTTGTGGCTAAAGTCTTCAAGGTCCATCGTCTCCAAGTCCTGCGTCAATCAATCAATCAATCAAGCTTGACATGTTGAGGTGGTTTCTCATGGCCTTCCACAGTACAGGCTTAGTCACCGCTTACGGCACTTGCAGTTAAATTTCAATTGTATACAGTATTAGCAGTAGTATTAGGATATTGTGCTAACATATCAAAGGTTGAATACACAGTGTATTGAATACACAGTGTATTGAATACACAGTGTATTGAATACACTATGTATTGAAGACACAGTATATTCAATACACAGTAAATTTAAATACATAGCGTATTCAAAACACTGTGGACTAAATACACAGTATATTCAATACATAATATAACGGCACATTGGTTTTAGGCTCATTTCCTTTTTCCTCTCAATAGTTATAAGCAATCGTTGCCTTTTGATGGCGCATCAATTGCAACCGGCGCGGACTTCAGAATTACCTTCCATCACCCTGCGATTTTTTCATTCAGAGCTGTAAACACTCGGTCTTCCAATGTGGTCATCCAACCATAGACTAACCGAAGTCGATGAAGCTTAATTTCAATTTTTAATGCCCAACTAAACCAAGTGCGCTAAATCCCGCAATCGATTAATAAATAGATTAATTTAATCGATTGATTAAACTAATAGGTAGATTAACATAATCGTTACATCAAATTAATTAAATGAATATTATTAATCAATTGATTTTATTAATCAAATGATTTAGAAAAATCAACTGATTAAATGCATCAGTTGGACAAATGATCAACGGGTTGGATCAGTCAATTGATAAAATCAGTCAATTGATAAAATCAGTCAATTGATTAAATTCAGTCAATTGATAAAATCAGTCAATTGCTTAAATCAGTCACTTTAAAAATTCAGTCAGTTGATTAGATTAATGAAATGATTGGGTAAATCAATGGATTAAATTAATCAAGTGACTTAATTATTCAAATTATTGGATTTATCAATTAATAATAATAATAAAGGTTTAACGTCCGTTTCCTCATCCAGGGATGACGTCAGGGACGTCCCCAACAGCACATATCACTACAGATCAATTCACCCAGACCAGTCTGCGAAAGAAATGTGCTGAGGAGAAGTAAGGTCCTAAACGAAAGCCAGTCCGGTGATCAAAAAATGGTCAAGGTAGATTGATTATGTCTATGGTGGGAAAGGTAAGTTTTAAGCTTGCTAGAGAATGTTGAAAGAGAAAAACAAGAGCGAAGATTAGCAGGTAAAGAGTTCCAGATTGTGGGTGCTGCGTAAGAAAATGAACGTCTGCCCAAGGACGTGAGAATATTTGGAACTGAGAGAAGATTGGCATCGGTGGAGCGAAGTGTACGTGAGGGGCGATAGGGAAGAAGAATTTCAGATAAGTAAGAAGGCTTGCCAAATCGCACAGTTTTGAAAGTTAATAGAGCTATTTTATATTTTATGCGTTGATTAACAGGGAACCAGTGAAGACTGCGAAGAAGAGAAAGAGAGCGAAATTGAAGTTGAGAGGACTTACAAACAACACGTGCAAGAGAATTTTGGACGTGCTGCAAACGATTGAGAGAAGAAGTAGGCAACCCATGTAATAATGAATTACAGTAATCGAGCTTTGAATGAGCTATAGAATTAGTAAGGATAGTGGCTGAATTTCTAGTAAGGGATGGACGTATTTGCCTAATCTGACGAATCTGAAAGAAAGAAGAGCGACAAACAGAAGAGATATGGGATTTAAAGTCAAGGTTTTCATCAATTATCACTCCAAGGTTTTTGGGAGATCGAGAAGGTGAAAGAGCAAGATTCTGAAAATTAACAGAGTTATTGGTACTTTTACTTCTTTTTCAAAGGAGTGCCAATTAAAAGGTATTCAGTTTTGGAAGGATTAACAGCAAGACGGTTAGCACAAAACCAGGAATAAACCTTGTCTAGAATGGATGAGAGATGAGCCAGTTTTTGATCAGAATCATGATTAGAAAAGGAAATATATAGTTGAGTGTCGTCTGCATAGAAGTGAAAATTTATGGAGGACTGAGCAAGCAGATAGCTAGGAGGAGTGATATACTGTATAAAGAGAAGAGCAATGGACCTAACACTGAACCTTGAGGAACACCGCGTAGGAGGGGTAATTCAGAAGAGCGATTTTGGCCAATAACAACCGTAAATTGATTAAATCAATCATTTCAATAGTCAGTTCATCAATTACTTAAGCACACAAATTCTCTAAATCGATCTCTCTTAATCGACCAATCAGCCAGACAAATAATGGCTCCAGCCAGTGGCCATATCGGTAAGATATTCGACCGCGGAGCAATATGTGCGTGGTTCAAATACTGGGCTCGCCCGTCACTGGTATCGCTTTCGGGTGAGGAAACTGACGTTAACATTAGCTTCTTTTCTAATGTCTATCTAGACATTAGAAAAGACATTAACGATGATAACGATGATAACGATGATAACGATGATAACGATGATAACGATGATAACGATGATAACGATGATAACGATGATAACGATGATAACGATGATAACGATGATAACGATGATACGATGATAACGATGATAACGATGATAACGATGATAACGATGATAACGATGATAACGATGATAACGATGATAACGATGATAACGATGATAACGATGATAACGATGATAACGATGATAACGATGATAACGATGATAACGATGATAACGATGATAACGATGATAACGATGATAACGATGATAACGATGATAACGATGATAACGATGATAACGATGATAACGATGATAACGATGATAACGATGATAACGATGATAACGATGATAACGATGATAACGATGATAACGATGATAACGATGATAACGATGATAACGATGATAACGATGATAACGATGATAACGATGATAACGATGATAACGGATAACGATGATCGATGATAACGATGATAACGATGATAACGATGATAACGATGATAACGATGATAACGATGATAACGATGATAACGATGATAACGATGATAACGATGATAACGATGATAACGATGATAACGATGATAACGATGATAACGATGATAACGATGATAACGATGATAACGATGATAACGATGATAACGATGATAACGATGATAACGATGATAACGATGATAACGATGATAACGATGATAACGATGATAACGATGATAACGATGATAACGATGATAACGATGATAACGATAACGATAACGATGATAACGATGATAACGATGATAACGATGATAACGATGATAACGATGATAACGATGATAACGATGATAACGATGATACGATGATAACGATGATAACGATGATAACGATGATAACGATGATAACGATGATAACGATGATAACGATGATAACGATGATAACGATGATAACGATGATAACGATGATAACGATGATAACGATGATAACGATGATAACGATGATAACGATGATAACGATGATAACGATGATAACGATGATAACGATGATAACGATGATAACGATGATAACGATGATAACGATGATAACGATGATAACGATGATAACGATGATAACGATGATAACGATGATAACGATGATAACGATGATAACGATGATAACGATGATAACGATGATAACGATGATAACGATGATAACGATGATAACGATGATAACGATGATAACGATGATAACGATGATAACGATGATAACGATGATAACGATGATAACGATGATAACGATGATAACGATGATAACGATGATAACGATGATAACGATGATAACGATAACGATGATAACGATGATAACGATGATAACGATGATAACGATGATAACGATGATAACGATGATAACGATGATAACGATGATAACGATGATAACGATGATAACGATGATAACGATGATAACAATGATAACAATGATAATACTGATAATACTGATAACAATGATAACAATGATAATACTGATAATACTGATAAATGATAATATACCAGAGTTGTTAGAATGAAGTGCCGCATCTCATCGATTATTCCAACCTGCAGAGCCTACAGAATGTTAGATCAATCAATCAATTCGTCAGTCATTACTCAATCAGACAATCAATCACTTATTCAGTCCAACCAGTCTGTCGAGTAATTCATTTATCAATCAATCAGTTAATCTATCTGATAGACAATGAGAGTGAATCAATACATCAATTAATCCATCAATCAATCAATTATTCATTTAGCATATTAATCTATTGATCATTCTTAATCAAATAATTCATCAACTATTCAATCATTGAAAATTGAGGTCAAGCAAAGAGACTTATCAATCTCTCTCTCTCTCTCTCTCTCTCTTAGTGCACTGCCTACTGGTAAGTTCATATTATGTAGCGCCTCCACTCTTCTCTTTCTTCCGCTTTCCTTAATCTATCAAGTAATCAGTCTATACATTACTTTTTTTATTAAGCCAGACATTCCGTCAATCATTTAAACAATCAATCAACTCAATAATCAAACCATTAAAACAGTTAACTAATCAGAATGTCCAATTACGCTCAGAAGATATTTTATGGTATATCGACGGAGAGAGAGGGAAAAAAGGTAGAGAGATCGAGAGAGTGAAACAGAGAGAGTTAGAGATGCAGAGATAGAGAGAGAGGGGGTAAGAGAGATAGAGATAATTATAGAGAGCGAGAGAGAGAGAGAGAGAGACAGACAGAGAGAATGAGAGAGAGAGGGAGAAATACACACGGCTTTCAACAGCTGATATGATTGCAATGGATACATATGAAGAACAAAATGATTAAATCCCCTTTGACTCAAGTCTTTCATGGTTTCCCTCATACTCTCTTGTGTCACGTGACGTACCATGATTTCCATCCGAGGATTTATGGGACTCAGCAGGACTTCCTGGATTGAGAGAAGATCTGAGCAGAACAAGAGATTAATTAATTAGATAATCAATTAATTAAAAAATAAACTAATTAATTAAAAATAAACTAATTAATTACCTATTAAAAACAAATCAATTAATAAATCAATCTAGAAATCAACTAAACAATTGATTAACAAATAAATTAACAATCAACTAATAAATCAGTAACAAATAGATTCACAAATCAATTAAAAATCAATTAAAAATCAATTAATTACAATTTATTTACAATCGACACATAAATAAGTCAATTGGTTGAAACTTTAATTAGTTCTACAATAATTCATATAATTAAGTCATATTAGCAAATATCAAATGATATTGCAGTTGTTAATATAATGTGACATTTCTCTCTGTCTAGTGGTCTGCCCAACGGCAGATCCACGGTACATATTCATATGCAGATTCTGATTTCACGCTCCATACACCCTATAGAGCATCAAGTCTTAGATCAGCAAGTTAATCTCTTCACAAAAGGCTAGGCCTATGCCTTTCACATACTTTATGTAGCCAGACTGTCAGGGACGTCTTCCCCCTTTGGCCTATTGCGTAAAACGCAACTTAGTGGTGTACCGTACTATGGCCCCCTAAGTTTGATTTTCAGGTACCCCCAGCGAATTGACTAGATACAGAGATACTTATATTAGATACAGAGAATTAGCAGTTGCTTAGTAAACGACGTAGACTGCAGCGTTGTCTACATGTTATGCAGGACCTGTCAATATGTTTTTACTTTCGTTTCACTATGAGTCCTTTTGGAATGAGGACTAATAATTACCGAAACCTTATAACGCGTACTGTGCAATTGCACAGGTCACATTTATCTCTTTATTGTAAAACTGAAAAAGGTAGTTTACAACATCATCTCCGCGAAATTGATTAAACTCAGGCTGACAGAGACCAGAATAGCTAGCCTACATGTAGAGCATCAACGTGGGATTTAGGGGGCACATGTCCCTCTCCTTGGACTTCGGTGTCCCCCTCCCTTAATTACCAAATATGTACATAAAAGTACAATAAATGGCCTAAGAAGCAGATATTTTTTGAATGAAAAATATGACAAATTGCGGTAGGATTTTGTTCCATTGTGATGGTAGTTGTCATTAAAAACGTCATAAGAAATCTTTGTGCACCTATTTAAATATTATGGATCCGCTACTGTAGAGCAGAGGCAACGATCCAAAATCTGGGGATCACAATTATGTGAAAATTATCAAATGGTAAAATTGAACTTCGTCTTTATTCAGTAAATAAACATTCTTCATCATCATTATCTCTCTCTCTCTCTTTCTCTCTCTCTCTCTTAATGCACTACCTACTGGCACGTACATGAACATGTTATTTAACGCCTCCACTCTTCTCTGTCTTCAGCTTTCCTCTTCATTTCCGCATATGCGTGAGTCTTCAAATCATCTAACATACCTAATCTCGGTCTGCCCCTGCCTCTTTTTCCATCTATTCTACCTTCTATGACCCCTCTTAATAGACCCCCCCCCCTTAGAGTGAGTCCTCTTCTTCCTATTTCTTAATGCATCATCATCATCTTCCCTTAACTCCCAGTTGAACTAGGATCGGTATACGAATATAGCTTCTTTTAAAGTTTTTCCATTCGTTAAAATTTTGTAGCAATATCTGGAGCCTAGGAGCTCACCAACAGAATGCCCTTTCTGACGTTGATTTTTGTCTTGTCTTTATGTCGCCTTCTGAGACACGTGCATATTTACGGTTGGAGTTTTTGTAAGAAACCCAGATACAACACGAGGAATAGTGGGATAAATAAACATCATATGATAATTTTGTTGCGTCTGGGTTACTTCCAAATTTATCAAACATTTACTACGAGAAATGTACTTGCAGACGTACAAACCCAAGTACCAAGAAATAATTAGACTTTTTAAATCAAGTACATATTATGTTTGAATCTAAATTCTGAGTGGGACATTTTCATGTGTGTCCCCTCTAGAAATTCTTGGAAACGCATCCCCTGCCTCCCTCCATCATTGAGCTAGAGAGCCTAACTTATGTCTTGATTCTGAAATAGTGAAAGTAGTTGAATAACTTGAATTCATGTAGCTGAACTTATTTATGTGCGTATAAGCCTTTCCTATTCTGTTCCGTAAGAAGAAGTGTTTATAAAGGATTGCATCTTTCTTTTTAGCAATTATGAGGCCTTCTGATGTCTTCAGTGTTCTAGTCGCTACTGTAGCAGGTATTAATCACTTCACAATAAATAAGAATATTGGTATTAAATGATAGCCTGAAATATTTTTAATTACCGCTTGATGGTTTATAAGTCTCTGTCTCTCTCTCTTAATGCACTGCCAATTGGCTGATCCATGGCATATAGCCCCACTACATATTTATATCCACTGCCTTTCTCGTCATATCAACATACGAATAGGCTAAATTATTAAATCGTCCCACGTCTCGGTCTTCCTACGTCTAGGTCTTCCTCTAACCGTCTTTCATTCCATTCTTCTTTCAATTACTCAATTATTCAATTATTTCAATTCTTCTCTTTTATTAAACCATCCTTTCTCAGTACATGGCCCATCCAGTTCTTCTTTCGATTCCTTATGATATTCATCAGTTGATGATGTGCTGTTGGGTACGTCCCTGACATCTTCCCTGGATGAGGAAACGGACGTTAAACCATTATTACTATTATTATTATTATTATTATTATTATTTAGTGATAATAAGACATGATATGAAAGCACTAGCACTTATTATTATTATTATTATTTTTGTTATTATTATTATTATTATTATTTTATTTTATTTTTTTATTTTTTATTTTACCCCGGTGTAAAGAACCTGGGGTTTGATAAAAACGATTCAAGCAATACGTGCTGAATCGCCGCCCGGCTACTCGAGGCCATCAATCGGCTCAAAAGAACTGCTGAAGCAGACTGCATTAAATCTTTGCAAAGTCATGGAAAGCCTTTGCCAAAGAAAAGATGTCTCTCGCTTATCGCCGGTTTGCTCTGTGATAAGTCTGCCTATGCCATTGATAAAGTCAACTCCTTCGGGATTCATCGGGCCCATATTATTATTATTATTATTATTATTATTATTTTGTCCTGGGCTGTATAAGGCCCTGGGCTAAAATATAAGATAAAAAAGACTTTATTTAATTAAAAGAAAGATGAAAAATATTAAAAATAGTTTCTCTATGCTCTGGGAGGCCGCATTCGCCAATGTGTCACGAATGCATACAGCATTAAACCGCTGGAGTGCGATAGATAGGCGCTGTCATAGGAAGGCTTTTTCACGCTGGTCGCCTGTAAAGGCACTGGTTCTCCTGCCTAATTCGTTTAAGAAGTCAGACACGGCAGAGTTGATGGGGCCCAATGTCTCAAAAGCAATTGGCAGGAAGATGTAGCTGTTAGAGACTGCGGCATATTTAAGTGTCTTCCTATTGGCAGCGGCTTCAGCAGCTGAGCCAGCAGCAGCGGATGAAAGGCTGAGATTGCTTGCTGAGAATGTGTCTGTCACAGTGACATCCCAGCTGATTATTATTATTATTATTATTATTATTATTTTAAATTATTATTATTACTATTAGTTGTCTACTGTTTTTATGTCAACTTTACTTTGCACGTCTTCGTTCATAATTTTTGTCAATCCATTTGATCTTCTCCATTATACTCCACAGCCACATTTCAAATGCTTCCAGTTTCCTTTCTAAACGTCCCTGTTTGACTACCGTACAGGAGCGTAGTCTTACAACATCCCTAACATTGCCTCACGGACAGGAATCGGACGTTAAATTCTCATTGATTGACTGATAGGGTCTTTACAATCATTATTTTCGTGGATTACCGGATTAAGAAGGAATATATGCTGTCAATATAGACGTTTTATAAAACTTGTTTACTTTGAAAAAATCACCCTGAACATTTCTCTTTAATAGGAAGCGCCATTTGTGGTATCTGTTTTTACGGCTTCAGTTTACAAATTAAAATATAATATAAACGTTAGATATCCTGTTTAAATATGCAATCTAGACATTTATGTAATGCCCCAATTTAAATTTACATTTAAATGTATATTGGGGCATTACATGTAATTTGCTATCATTTAATAAGTAATTAAATTTTACTCAAATTTATATACTGTCATTCTGATAATAAATTAAGAAATACATAATTTAATATATGAGTATAAATTCAACCCTGTCTGCCGTGAATGCAAACACAACCCCTCCCCACCCCACATTCTGCTTTGTTTACTATTTTTGCAGGGCTGCCACTACCTATTTTAAAAGGTCTATATCTGTATGCATTAATCCAGTTCGCTGTTTCACTTTTAAGACAGAGCATATACAGACCACCCGGTAGGCAGGTTAAAGGTCACTCCTCAATGATATGCTGCATGGTTTGAGATTGGCCACAGTCAAAAAGTGGTTAATCACGAATACTCACTTTCTCTTCATCTACCATCTGTACGGAAACGATTTAGATGGCAACAACTTCCTCTACGGAAATTTATTCCTAAAATATTACTCACATTTTTCCTGAACCAGGTGGTGGTTTCAGTTTTAAATGACGGGAATTGATGTAACTTAGGTCTGCTGCAGAAATGATTATCTTTTCAGCCACTTTTAAGTCACCTAGAGCTTTGCATTAAAAGGCAAAATCAAAATCATCTCCTTAATCTTCGGAGCCAAGTTCTGAACCGTCAAGGTCAAATTAACATCCCGCATATTGACTGAGTCTTTCAAAAACCTCAGTCCGCAATTTCAAAATAAACTTTTACATGACTTTTTTAATCGACCGAGGATCAGTACATGCGGGGTTTAAATCCTGGGCGCTCGCTCGTCACTGACATCGCTTTCGAGCGAGGAAGCGGACGTTAACCTAAGATTTAGCTTTACAACATCGTAGTCCGTCAATTAATCCACATCAGAAATTGTTGCAGAATCCATTGCATCGCTGAAGGACACAAATGCTAGATTAAAAGCGACACCTTTGTTACAGTTTCTTTGCCCTCATCTCTTTTTGAATATTATGTTCTGATTTCATTGTTTCGCAGTGGCCGCTGTCTTTTATGCCGAGGTAAACTATAGTCCTAGGTATGGAAGTCCTACACGTCCCAGCTCAAACTCTGCACCGACGAACGCACCAAGTGGACAACTATAGTACAGCTGGAAAACCTCAGCCGAAGATAGAAACTCAGTCTACTGAAGACCTCGAAAATATTATAGAAATTCCTACAGGTGCAGGTGTCCCAGCTGTTGGTATTGTGATAAGCGGCATTATCTACATGACTGTACGCCGCTATCGTTAGTAGTAACGACTCTCAATAGTCTATAAGAGTCATGACGTAGTACGTCACGTGATGACGTTACTGCTGATAGTCGTTTGTTTACAAACAATGTACTGAGCATAGTGATTAGTACAGTAATAATATAAAATGTTCCTTAAGTTGAGAGTATGCATGTACATTGGCATTTACCTCGTAGGAGCTCATCTGCTGCAAAGCAAATTACCACTTTCTCTCTTCTAATTGGAAATAAACATTTTGAAAACGACTATTTTGTGCTTTAGAAATTAACAAAATATAACTTAACATGGCAAAAATCACATTTCTATTGAAACAAACCTCAGCGGACTTTCATCGAGTCACATCTGTTTACCTATTTTCTATTGGCTATTGCGTCTGCTTACCTATTTTCTACTTCCTATTGCGTCTGTTTACTTATTTTATATTTGCTACACTGTTTGACATTGGCAACTAAAACGTCACAGCTTTATGGGCAATCAGGCAGTGCCTAAATGTAAGACTGGTACGTTAGAGAAATTCGTAGTAAAATCGAAATCATTGTAAAATGATGGTAAACTCAAGGTATTCCATCACCTTAAAAATCAATAAATCATCTCTCTAGTTGTTCAAACTTAACATCCTTACAATTCCGAATCTTAATTCTCTCTCTCCCTCTCTTTCTTAGTGCACTGCCTACTGGCAGGTCCATGGTATATAGCGCCTCCACTCTTCTCTTTCTTCCGCTTTCCGACTCCTCGCTTTGTTTTTCGCTTTCCGCTTTTTCTCAATTTTATAATCTACAAAATTACGTTGATTGTGGAGTTCTAATGCAGAAGTACCAACTGCATTTCTTCGAAACTGAAAGTGTTGTTTTCTTTAATTGATCGATTTATTATGTTGTACATAATCCCGTGTTGGGTCCGGGTTGTTTGAAGAATTGACCAACCGGTGACTTTTAACGGTAATTGATTTATTTATGATGTACCTGTTGTACATATGATTGATTTATTATGTTGTATATGTGATCGATTTATGATGTTATACATTTGATCGAATACCTTGGCGACATCACCGCTGGCTCCAGCCAGTGATGATCGATTATTATGTTGTACATGTGATCAGTTTGTTCGTTGCACATTTGATCGATATATTATATTGTGCATGTACAGAATATACTCCAGTAAGAAACACTCTAGTAAGGAACACTCTAGTAAGAAACACTCTAGTAAGAAACACTCTAGTAAGAAACACTCAAGTAAGAAACACTCTAGTAAGAAACACTCTAGTAGGAAACACTCCAGTAAGAAACACTCAAGTAAGAAACACTCTAGTAAGAAACACTCTAGTAAGAAACAGTCAAGTAAGAAACACTCTAGTAAGAAACACTCTAGTAAGAAACACTCTAGTAAGAAACACTCTAGTAAGAAACACTCTAGTAAGAAACACTCTAGTAAGAAACACTCAAGTAAGAAACACTCAAACAAATCAATTAATCAAGAAAGCAACCAAGAGCAATTAAATTCATGTAAATACTACTATAATATTTAGAATGCTATAACACGCTGTCTCAGACTGTCTGCGTTCGTGGCATATTGACGAATGGGGCCTCCCAGAGCATAGAGGAATTATTTTAAACATTTCTTTTTCATCTTTCTTTTAATTAAATAAAGTCTTTCTTTTATCTGATTTTTTAGCCCTGGGCCTTATACAGCCCAGGGCTATTTAAGAAATAATACTACAATATTCTAACCGATGGAATTAGTGTAGATAATGCAGAATCGAACCCAGTGATAATACGCGATCAGGTCGAGCAGGGCCCGGGCTGTCAGCGAGGGACCCGGGTGGACGTTGAGGGTGAAGAGGTCCCTGCTCTCCCCTCCTGACCCTTGAGGGGGGCGGTCCGCACCCGAGTGAATTTGAAGACACGGAATTTCTAGTGTAGAACAGAGCGCAGAAATGTGGGGGGCCAGGAATGAACCTGTGGGGGTTAGGATTGCCACCACTCCCCCTTCTATCATGTCGCACACTGTGAAATAAACATAATAATAATAATAATAATAATAATAATAATATAATATCGTAATAGCAAAATACTGTAGTAGCAGTGAATACCTTGTTAATCAATAAGAATTCAACCAAAAAGAATTTAACGTCTAGTTCCTCGCCATAAGGCATGCTAGGGAACAAACTATGAACAAACTATATTTTAGAATTAGCGTCTTCTCTTTCAGTTTTAGAAGTTCTAAAATTAATAAATATTTAAATACATGTCAGACCTGCCGGTATTGAGTCACCTAAAGACAAGGTACTTACTGAATATCATTTCAATTTCATAATTAATTAATTTAAATACTATAGTAAAATTATACTAGAATACTATTGAAGGCCCATACTATACAGAGGGCCAATGTTTAGACTGGAGTATATTTTGCTAAATGGGGGGAGAAGTCAATACAACGATGTGTGGAAAGTTTAACTCCGAGCCCAATTAATTAAAGTTTGAAATCTGAGCCAGTGGCGAAAGCCTTGGTGAGATTTGAGAGAATTAAGAGGAATGACTTCTCACCATGGTACCGCAAGTGTTTAAAATGGAGGGGAACACAGGGGACCGTCTCCCTAGCTCTAATTTTTTCAGAGGTGCGTTCCTTTGCTAGGAGCCCATATTAGATACTACAGTAGATCCGTAGCCTAAATACATTACAAGGGGGTTCGGAAAATTCTGAAAGTTCCCCTAGCTCTTCATTCCAACTTTAACCGCTGGGTACCTCTGTGTAGAGATGCAAGACAGTAAACAAACGTATCCATGACAAGCTGGAAGGAAGCTACTACATATAATTTATAATTGCATAGAACTGCTATCATACTTTATCAAGATCATAAAAAAGTGAGTCATTAATTTCATCAAGCGCTGTGAATGTGACTCAAAGGTAAACCAAAGAAATAGAATACATACTGTAGATTGAGTAACTGAAAGAGTGCAGGACAGCTGAGTAAATAACTGCTTAT
Organism: Enchytraeus crypticus; assembly: GCA_905160935.1. Lineage (NCBI taxonomy): Eukaryota > Metazoa > Annelida > Clitellata > Enchytraeida > Enchytraeidae > Enchytraeus > Enchytraeus crypticus. The sequence continues at coordinate 181,450 of CAJHZI010000832.1, read as the reverse complement.
CACAGCTGCATCTCTATCTGCTTCCATATTATAATAACTTCAAAATCCAACCTCATCTCATATTAATTTCTACCGAAGAACCGAGAATAAAGTCAGTTTTGTATATCAATGATATACGTGATATCAGTAATGTCCTCGGTATAAATTAACTAGTGTTATAAGTGATATTTATATCGGTGATATCAGTGATATAAGTGATATAAGTGGTATCGCTGATGCCAGTGATAGCACTGAGAGCAACAATATCATAATAACAATCTCATAATAACAATATCAATATATAACAATCTCATAATAACAATATCAATATATAACAATCTCATAATAACAATATCAATATATAACAATCTCATAATAACAATATCAATATATAACAATCTCAATATCCCTTATATCTTGTAAATATAACAGTGAAAGCAATATCTTCTCTATCACTTATATCTGATATCAGCGATAAAAATTAATTAATTGACTGATTGATTGATTGATCGAGCAATCGATCTATCGAACAATCAATCACCTCAACAAACCGACTCAATAAACCACCTCTAAAAACTCAATCATCACCTCAATATACAACAACAGTAGCCATATTGGCTAAAGCTACTGGCGATGTCGGTAAGATATTCAACCGCGGATCAGTATGTGCGGGGTTCAAACCTGGGCTCGCCCGTCACTGACATCGCTTTCGAGTGAGGAAATTGACGTTAATATTAGCTTTTTTATTATTCCCAAACTATTAGCTACATTGAGGTGTTGATAAGGCATAGAATCTTTTGTCAATGGATTAACTCGTTGATCGATGGAGTACTCTTTATGGAGGGCGTAATGCAGCATATGAGTACTAATATGTGCCTTGGACATGCCGTTTAGCAGAACAATAGAAAGATAGAGGTAGTAAAATGATCGAAATCATCACGGTTGATTATTAGCCTGTAATTGTGTTTATAAAAGAGTAAGATTTCGATAGACGCAAGGCGGGCGCGCTATGAAAACATCGGAAAGCTAATCAGTATTCGATGTTTACACTCTCCCGTGCACTTCACCTGAGTTCACATACTAGCACTTACATAGCGACCTGATTTGAAACCTTCTACAGCATCGAACATCTTGTAGCCCTATCCGTAATTCTAATCCTATCAAAAATCTCAACCCTGACCATAATCCTAATCCTATTGAAAATTCCAACCCTAACCCTAATCCTAGGACCAAATAATGCGCGAATATATCAGAGGCTCAGAGCTAACGAAATTTTAAGAATTGAAAGTAGCGTTACCATAAAGAAAGGCCGTTGTTTAACTGCTATTCTTGAGAGTTTCACTTATTCTCGCTCATGGAGCAGTGTATTGTCTTACACAATAAACAAGTCTGTGATCTAACTGTAAGTGAACCGATTCAGTGGCATTATAGGCTAGGCTTCCGCCTGCGAATCGGTAGGAGCTGACTTCAAATTTGCTCTTCATCGTTGCTCTTTCATTTGCTGAAATGATTTTGCGGCAGGAAACCGACGCTAAATTGAACACTTAAATAAACACTGGCTGAGCCAGTGGCCATGTCGGTAAGATAATCGACCGCGGATCAGTATTTGCGGGGTTCAAATCCTGGGCTCGCCCATAACTGATATCTTTTTCGAGTGAGGAAACTGACGTTAACATTAGCTTTACCAGCTTTTTACATAGTTTTAAGCTTTGAAGATACTTGCCGGATTTTTCTACACACAATATCGGTTTATTTGTCGGTGTTAAACATACTTATTTTCCGCTGCACTCCTATTTATTTTTGATGATTTTTATGACTAAGACTACAGCAAGGAGTTTGTAGCATTATAGCAAATCAAAAAAGATAAGCAAGAGACTTTCATGTGATTTTTTTACATTTTTGGCTCTAATTTAAAAAGTAAAATGCTAATTATAGAAATTAATTATAATGCTAATTATAAAGTATTAAAAAGTAATTATTAAAAAGTAATTATTAAAAAGTAATTATTAAAAAGTAATTATTAAAAAGTAATTATTAAAAAGTAATTATTAAAAAGTAATTATTAAAAAGTAATTATTAAAAAGTAATTATTAAAAAGTAATTATTAAAAAGTAATTATTAAAAAGTAATTATTGAAAAGTAATTATTAAAAAGTAATTATTAAAAAGTAATTATTAAAAAATAATTATTAAAAAGTAATTATTAAAAAGTAATTATTAAAAAGTAATTATTAAAAAGTAATTATTAAAAAGTAATTATTGAAAAGTAATTATTAAAAAGTAATTATTAAAAAGTAATTATTAAAAAGTAATTATTAAAAAGTAATTATTAAAAAGTAATTATTAAAAAGTAATTATTAAAAAGTAATTATTAAAAAGTAATTATTAAAAAGTAATTATTAAAAAGTAATTATTAAAAAGTAATTGACGTTTTTTTTGAGAAAATATAGTTTGTCAGAGTTGTACGATTCCATGAAATCATGGATAGAAAGTTTACTAGTAAAGCCGCTGAATAATAATTTAACCTTTTCTAGCAGCTAGGAAGCTGTTCTGAGCGTTTACTCGTTGAACGACGGCTTCGACGTGAGTTGAGCTAAGAACTTCTCGATCTGAGTTGATCTGTCTGATCACATAGCTTAGCATCTCCTCTAAACCTCCATCATTCTCATCGTCTATCACTGCGCCTGAAATAAATCAGGATGGCAGAAGATTATACCCTGCTGTCGTTAAATCAACAGTATTCCTCATCACCATCATAATTATCTTCCCTTGAATCCCAGTTTAACTAGGGTAATCCTAGTTTAACTACTAAATTTCATCGCATTGTGTTTACAGATGGCGAAGCTATTAGACTTCTTGTAAACCTATCCTTTTTTGTGCAATGAGCAATACTGCGTTGAGACTGAATCAACAAAACAATCAATCAATAAGAATTTAACGACTGTTAGAGTGTTCGCCTCGGGTGCAAATGGCCAGGATTCAAAGCCAGGTCAATCAACGCAAAACCCGCACTAACTGAAAATAGATTAAACGTACAAAACTCAAGACTTTGCTCAGCCAAAATATTTCACTTAACAAATATGAGTATTATCGGTAGAATAGAACTTAACAGTCAGCCGCATTTCACAGGCAATTTAAAGAATCTATGCCATACTCTTTATAGCAGCAACTCGTAACAGAGTCAACAGTAAAGTGACGTCTAGGCGATGATTTAACGGCTGCGGTATAGGCCAAGAAGAAGAAACAGAAATAAAGGACGAATACGAATGGCTGGATCCAGTGGCGATGTCGGTAAGTTATTCGACCGCGGATTATTATGTGTGGGGTTCAAATCCTGGGCTCGCCAGTCACTGACATCGCTTTCGAGTGAGGAAACTGAAGTTAACATTTGCTTTTTAAGAGGGAGAGTAAGTAGACAAGGAGGAAGAAGAAGAATAAGAAGAGGAAGTGGAAGATGATGAAAAAGTTACTATAAGCTCTAAATATCATCATAGATGATCGCTTCGCTATATTGAGTGGTTTGCTATTTACTCACCGATCCGCAAGGTTCCTTTAGATGCTGTCATCGAGGCCAGTGGGTGGTGGAACAACAACAACAACACAGCAGCCAAACATCCCCTCATCCTAAGGCAGATCTATCCAATTCTATTTGTGCAGAAGACTAGGCCTAATGCGAGTTGAGGCTTAACTAATCCTAGTTTTATGAGCTAGACCTAGACACAGGCTTAATTATAGTGACGGTTTAATCCATTTAGTTACGTTAGCTGTAAGAATTCAACAACGTAATTACCGCTTGAAGCTAATTATTTCAGTAGGCTAAAATAGCTTATTGGGCCTAATTAGCGTACAAAGACTAATAACATATTGAGAACTAATTACCCTATAAGGTCTAAATGCATCATGGGGCCTAATTACCAAACGAGGCCTAATTAATTGGCTCAGTATCCCAATGAATTTAGGATAAATGAATCAATCAATAAGAATTTAACGTCCGGATAATTTAATTTAACTTTCCACTCTGATAGAAAACCAAATCTCGAGTGAAAATTGTGAGAGAGATAAACAGAGAGGGATAAAACAGAGAGAGAGAGAGAGAGAGAGAGTGAGTGAGAGAGAAAGAGAGGAGTGTGCGAGAGAGAAAGAGAGAGAGGATAAATATAGAGGATGCCGGCATCGTTGTATTAACAAAGACTTGAACGCTCGCACTGGAGTCAGGTCTGGAATAAATTTACCACACCCCAGGCTATACGCCCGTAAACTCATTCACCAGCCCGCACCAACTTCCAATTCAAACACGCGACGACCTACCATCAACTTCTATTCACTTAATTGCCATTATTGTAAAATTTGTCAACGTTACTGCAAGAAATAGCAAGAGATTTAGTGATGTTTTAAATAGAATTTAGTTGTATCGTTTTTCATATTCTCTCTCTCTTAGTACACTGCCTACTGGCAGGTTCATGGTATATAACGTCTCCACTTTTCTCTGTTTTCCGTCTTCCTCTTCATTTCTACATATGAGTGGGTCTTTAAATCATCTAACATACCTAATCTCGGCCTGTCCCTGCCTCTTTTTCCTTCCATTCTACCTTCTATGATATCTTTTAATAGACCTTCACCCCCTTCGAATGTGTCCTATCCAACTCTTCTTCCTTTTTCTTAATACATTTATCAACTGCCTATCTGTGTCAACTCTCTCCAGAACTTCCTTATTTATAACCTTTTGAGTCCAACTATTCCTCTCCATTCTTCTCCAAATCCACATTTCCAATGCCTCCAGTTTCCTAAGATCTTCCTTCCTTAAGGTCCATGTTTCACAACCATACGATAGGGAGTCCAAACCAAAGTTTTCACTATCTTTATCGTTGTGTCTTTCTTCAGACTTTTTGTTACTAGTTCCTTTCTATTACCAAAGGCCGCTTTTGCTTGTGCAATTCGATTGCATATTTCCGTCTCACATTTCCCGTCATCGGTTATACTATGGCCCAAATATTTGAAACTCCATACCTGTTCCAATTTCGTACCATTTATTGAGATATTAACTTCACCTTTATTATTGGACACTCTCATAACTTTCGTCTTTTTATATTAATCTTCATGCCAGATCTCAATGCCGTATCATTCAGCCTATCCATTATCTTCTGCAGTCCAATCTCGCTACCCGCTACCATTCCTTGATCATCTGCACATCTTGTAACAATTTCACCCCTACTTTTATTCCTTCTTCAGTATCTTACATAGCTTCCTCCCTCATTGCCTCGGCGTAAATGTTAAACAGCAGCGGCGAAATGCTACAACCTTGTTTTACTCCACGTCCTATTTCACCTTCTTCTGAGTATTCTTGTTGGATTTTGATTACTGCTCTTAGATTCATGTACAAGTTCAAAATTGGTCCTCTATCTCTTCAGTCAATTTCTATTGTTTTTAAGATATTCATCATCGTTATCCAATCAATCCTGTCAAAGGCTTTCTCGAAGTCTACAAAGCATACAAAACGTAAATTCCATATTCTAAGCTTCTTTCGCAAAGAATCCGCATTATCCCTATTGCTTCTCTTGTGCCGCTTCCTTTCCTAAAACCAAATTGTGTCTTGCTCAGTATCAAATCTGCTTTCGACTGAATGCGATTATTTACTATCTTTAATAAGATCTTCGATGCATGAGGTATTAAACTGATTGTTCTGTAATACGAACACTCCACAGCATTGGCTTTTTAGGAATTGGGATCATCACTGACTTGGTAAAGTCGTCTGGCCAAATGCCTGTATTGTACACTACCATGCATACCTCCATATATAATTCACGATCTTTGAACAATTTTTGTGACTTTTGCACCATTTTTGGTCTCGTTTGTTTACTGCTCGTCGGCTTGGATTTGATTCAATATAGTGCTCGATGCTGTCATTGACGACAGCAGCACTTTAATTTTCGTATTTGATGCTAATTCAATTTTAGAAAACTTTCATTTGCATGTAGTTTCATGATATCCAAAGATCTTTAGAAAAAGGTTGATATGGCATGACTATTGTTTCAGCGAGACCAGTTTTGGAACAAGAGCGACTTAATTTGCCAGCTTGTTCCACTTCATTTTGTTTTTCTTTATTCTATGATGATATCTTTACTAACAAAATTGACACCTCTCAACATAGTAATCAAAAATATGACCAAAAAACAGTAGCGCATGGTTTGGTAGTGAATTTTCCTGATTTTCAGTAGGCCATTGGTTCAAATCTTCACCACAACCTGCTCCAGAAGTACTCTAGAGATAGGGAAACTGACGCTAAATAAGAAACGATGTTCCCTGTCGCCTTGCTTTTTGAAACTATTGTATAAAGACAATGACATAACCTTCAAGAGAAGCCGAAAGTTAAATATTACATAAAAAAGCTGGCAAAGCTAATGTTAACGTCAGTTTCCTCACTCGAAAGCGATGTTAGTGACGGGCGAGTCCAAGATTTGAACTCCACGCATACTGATCCGCGGTCGAGTACCTTACCGACATCGCCACAGGCTACAGCCAGTAAATGGTACTATACTGTATTGAGCATTGTAGTATTTTGTATGATTTCATATCGTGTATTGTATTGAGTATTATTTTGTGTATTTTACTGTTTATTGCATTTTAATGTACAGTATACTCTTGTATATTTAATTCTATTGTGTATTGCATTACATTGTATTGTAAAGTATTTGTATAATATTGTATTGTGTACTGAATAATATAGTGTATTGTGTACCGTAGCATACTGTATTGTAATGTGTATGTTCAGGTCCATAGCATATAACTCCTTCAAATATTTGTGTATTGCGCATAATATCGTATTGTATTACGTTTTGTGTTGTATTTTATTGCACAAGGTATAGTATTTGATTGTGTCGTATTGCATTGCACAAAGGAGAGAAGGATTCTAACACCTATTTTCATTTGAGAACTGTATATTTAAATCTACCACAAAATTCATATCGGAATAAGCAGCGCGAAAATAAGCAGCAACATAATTAGAATTAATTGACTAGAATGTAATAAAATGCAACGGCAATAAATAATACGACGAAAATGTTACATTTATCCATCATAACTCAACGAACAAACCCACAAGAATAACATGTTAACTCCTTTTATCTCTCTCTCTCTCTCTCTCTCTGTCTCTCTCTCTCTCTGTCTCTCTCTCTCTCTGTCTCTCTCTGTCTGTCTTTCAATCTCTTTCAGTGCACTACCTATTGGCAGGTCCATAGCATATAACTCCTTCAAATATTTCGATCCTCTGCCTTTCTCTTCATATCAACAAATGAATAAGTTTAACAAACCCTCCAGCATCCCAAGTCTGGGTCTTCATCTAATCTTTTTCCTTCCATTCTTCCCTCAATTATCTCTTTCAGCAAACAATTCCTTCTCAGTTCAAGGCTAATCCAGTAGCATGGCATGATGACAGATACAAACAGAGAAACATTCCCAATAGACTGGTAAAGATATACAATGTATAGAGGGCACAGACTTAAGTAGACAAAAATACACGTATGCTAAAGCTATAAGCAAACTTCTGAAAGAACTGACAGACAGAGAGAAGAACAGACATGTAGAAAAACAAACATATAGCAGAACAACCAGGTAGAAACACAAACAGGTAGAAAAACAAACAGGTGGATATGCAAGCAGTTTTATAAGCAGACAGAATACAGTTATAAAAATACCATATCATCACACAACATCTAAAGACTAGAATGCTTTCATGGAATGATCTTATAGAATCAATCAATTAGTCAATCAATCAATCAGACAGTTAGTCAGTCAGTCAATCAATTAATTAATCAATCAATCAGTCAGTCACTTAATCAATCAATTAATTAATTAGTCAATAAATACGGATTTTACGTCCGGTTCCGAGGTGGATGAAAAGAAATGCTGTAAACAGAACAAACGTACAAAGCCAAATGAAAACGTTATAAAACACAAAAAGTAATAACGGCATAAAATTTTATAGTATGCAACGTTGACGAAATCTACTAAAGTAATTCTGAAACAAAGACAACGAGAATAAGACAGTGCATGACTAGACAGTTCATTAGGAATGATCGTGCGGTATAAAACAGCCAATTTAACGGTTAGTTTAAAACGGCAACTTTAAATTAATTCTTTTAGTTTTTACACGTGTTCTGTTCGGGCTGCTGAATAATTTACCAACAGACCGCACGTGTCGGAAAAGGCGACAAAGCACTGAGATCTAAACCAACGTCAAAAAGGGCATTTGGTTGATGAGAGCCTAGGTTCCAGAAATTGCTACAATTTTTTTTAAAGAATGGAAAAGTCTATTCGTTTTCCGGCAATAGCTATATTAGGATTCAAACGAAGATAAGGATGAATTTTTTAAATTAAATTAAACTTTATAAATGTATTATATTATATTATATTTTTTTTAATGCCCTGGGCTGTAAAGGTCCCTGGGCTAAAAAATAAGATAAAAGAGACTTTATTTAATTAAAAGTATTTAAAAAGCGATTAAAATAATTCCTCTACACTCTGGGAAGCCGCTTTAGCCAAAGTGCCACTGAAGCAGACTGCATTGAATCGCTGGAGAGCAATAGACAGTCGCTGCCACAGAAAAGATTTTTCGCGCTGATCACCAGTAATGGCGCTGGTCCTCCTACTTTATAAATTATATTTAATTGCGTTTAACAGTTAATATAAAACCGTGAAGATTCCATGTTTCATAGAAAGAAGATGATTTAATTTATTTAAAACCATTACCACCGCTATAATGCTAGCAACATCATTAGCTTACAATCTAAAACGACGTAAAATCATAAACAGCTGAAATATTATGTAACTAATATTCGAAACATTAAACTGAATGAAAATCCAAGACAATATCAAGCACTTTGAGAAAATCATTACAAAAAATAGGAGAACTTTCAGATAGAACATATGCTGCACTTAAATTCTTGAGCTGAAAAATTACAGAACAACGTCGTAATTACGATTAAATTACATTGGAATGTAGTAATATATTCCTTGAACCCGACACAAAACAGTGCACACGATAGACTGATACAGAATGGCTGGACTAGACATACAGTAGCTACTTACGATAATCCTTTCATTTCTCAATTATTTTGCAAACAAAAATATACTCAATACTGAAAATTTAAAACATACCATTAAGTAAATAGTCATAAAGAAAAAGATCTAGGCCTAATATTGCAGAACGTCACACTAGTGAGAAAATACTTTTAAAAAGTAAAAAATAAATAAATACTTAACAATACTTATTAATTGATTGATTAAATGAGTATGACAATATTTTAAAAGCTAAAGCCAAAATAAAAGTCAGTTTATTCCTCAATAGAACGTCAGTGACGGATTGACAAGTCACTGGATTTGAACCCTGCACCTACTGACCCGTTGTCGAGTAACTCACAACAACATACTGATTTAGAAAAGTGGTACAACAAACGCACACATTTTATCAATCAACCAATCAATCAATCAATAAGAATTTAACGTCCGGTTCCTCGCCATAAGGCAATGTCAGGGACGTCTCTTGCAGAATCTACACAAACAGGCGCCAAATTGCCACACGATGACAACTGAGTACACAGAGATCACAAGAGAAAGCGAGACCAAAACAGTGCAAGTCCATGATCCAAGGCAAGCGGGTCAAAATTGATGATCTGCTCAGTGAATCATTGACAATGTTATATAAAAAACAGTTTACAATAAAAAACAGGCAAATATAAAATTTGGCATGCAATCAACAGTACAAAATTTTATGTCTTATACCACATAAAACACAATAGCGTCAGATAGCTTATTAGCTTGCACAATATCAATAAAACTGGTAAAGCTAATGTTAGCGTCAGTTTCCTCACTCAAAAGCGATGCCAGTGACGGGCGAGCCCAGGATTTGAACCCCGCACATACTGATCCGCGGTCTAATATCTTACCGACATCGCCACTTGCTCCAGCCAATAATCACAATATACCAGCTTTGTATCTCTTACAGTTTATCAGGAATCTTAGTCAGAACTGAACTGTACGTGTCCTAAAAGGCGACAAAGCACTAAGATTCACACTAACGTCAAACAGGGCATCCGGTTGATGATCGCCTAGGCTCCAAAAATTTCTATAAAATTTAATAGTCCCGACCACCGATATACTGCGATTCAAGACAAGAAGAAGATGACAGTGTATTAGGAATTTATGCCTTGAGGTATAAATCATTCTAAGGTGGGCAAGGCTAATAATAGAGGTCATACATGATAGAATAGAAGGAAAAAGAGGCCGAGATTAGATGATTTAAAATGACCCACTCATATGTGGAAATAAAGAGGAAAGCGGAATACAGAGAAGACATTACATACAATAGACCTGCCAATAGGGAGTGCACTAATAGAGAAAGCCTCGAGCCAGCTATAACTCGTCGCGCTTATGTATTCGATCATGCCACTCCTTATGCGTCTCCTTCTCACCAAACTTCCTCACGGATACCCGGTCCAGTATCATGTCCGAGCCCTTCTCCGCGATCATCACCACAGCAGCGTTGATGTCCCCTGAGAGAGCGTTAGGAATGATCGAGGCGTCGATCACTCGAAGCCTCTTTATGCCTCGAACCCTGCCATCACATCAGAGAAGTATATATTTATTTATCAAATAAAAAGAACTAAAACTGAGAACTCACCAGAATAAGTAAGTACTTATTTATCAAAATAAAAGAATGCTCCTAGGCATATTATGGGCATTATATATATATATAATGTTGCTGAGCGCCTAGGCTCCAGAAATTGCAACAAAATTTCTAAAATGAATTGGAAAGTTTCTAATCCCGACCTCAGTTAAACTGGGATCGATGGAGGACGATAATTTCGATGATCAATCAATCAATCAATCAAATATTAACTTCTGGTTTCTCAACATAAGGCAATGTCAGGGACGTCTCAAGCAATAATACATAGAGTACAACATAGAGTATAATCAGAACCTCAGCTGTGGGTCGACGACAGCCGCAGGGTCACTAGGGGCGCCCATCCTGCATGTACCCACCATGTTGTACGCGCTGTTAGTGTTGTGCCGCGCAAAGCAGCGCCAGTAGTCCGGCGTGTCGCGCGCGTGGTCCCCGCATAGCGGGTGCGCGCGTCCCGTGGGTGCAGCGCCAACGCTCTGCAGCACAGAGGTGCGCGAGAAATTGTGCGCCAACTCTATAGCTGTAACATTATATATATATATATATATATATATATATATATATATATATATATATATATATATATATATATATATATATATTGCTTATCTATATTAATATAGAGACTGGGCAAAAAGAAATAATCCCCTAGCGAAATCTCAATAACTTTAAGAAAACTCAAAATTTCTGTACGAAATTTACGGAGCTTCTAGGGGAGGAATTTCTACACATATCCTGCAAATTTTAGTGAAAATATATTCAGAAGTAACAAAAATACAGAGTTTCTTCGAAAAAAATGTTAAAATCAATTTTAAGGCTTTTTAAAACTATTTTCTTCAAAATTTAGGAATAATTTTAACATAAGAACGAATTTTAGGCATCTTATATATTGGAGTAGCTAGCAATGTAGTGCAGGCTTAAACTACACCACTTAAGTAAACGGCCTTTTCATGGTCGCTATTTTCTTTAAAAGGAACGACCGACATTTCAAAAAGTTTTGTTAAAATTGATTTTAGCACTTTTCTCGTAGAAATGCTGTAATTTCGTAACTAATTAAAATATTTCATCAAATTTGCAGGATATACGCAGAAATTCCTCCTCTAGAAGCTCCGAAAATTTCGTAGAGATATTTTGAGTTTTCTTAAAGTTATTGAGATTTCGCTAGGGAATTATTATTTTTTGCCCAGTCTGTATATATATAAATATTGCTTACATAATATTATAAGTATACATATATATATATATATATATATATATATATACATGTACATATAATATTAGATAAGCAATAGCAATTAGATCAATAAGAGATCAATATGGAAAAAGATCAATAAGGAAATTCTAATTTCTAATTTAAAACTCTAATCTAATTGAATTTAACCTAAAATTCGTTTATTTAAAGGAACTTCCTACTAGCACAGGCTGTCCTACCTTCCACGAGGACCTCGAGGTCTCGAGGATCGTCCAGGTAGTTGGGATCGACGATGGGCGGATCAGTGGGGGAGCGGCTCAAGAGCTGAACGACCCCCCGTGAGGCAGGGTGAAGCAGTATGGGTCTTATAGTGAACCCCTCATTGTATTCCATGTCCCCAAACAACGCATTGAACACCTAACATACGAGTGTTTATCTCAATCAATCGATCAATCAATCAATCAATCAATCAATACCGCGTGAGGCTGGGTGGAGCAGTATGGGTCTTATAGTGAACCCCCCATTGTATTCGATGTCCCAAACAACGCAGTGAATACCAGACATACGAGCGTACTCCTTTAATGCTAAGATTAAATATTGTACAATTTTACGATTAAACAGATAAACTTTAACTGAAAAAATAAGATCAATATTTACAATGTAAAGAATCGGTTTAGAAAAGTCGGGCCAATATAAATGATGTCGCTGCTCCCTCGTGTTACTACACAGCAAACTAATTTAATTTAAAATTCATTTATTCACTTCACAAAATGCAAAATTAAAAGTTTCACATACAACTAATACATGTGAAAATGTCGCCTCCTACGCGGTTTCTCTATTCTTCAAACAACCCGGACACAACACGGAAGAAGAGTGCTTTAATATTAAATGAAATAAAGCTAAAAGCTGGTAAAGCTAAGGTTAACAGTTTCCTCACTCGAACGCGATGTCAGTGACGGGCGAGCCCAGGATTTTAACCCACACCTACTGATCCGCAGTCGAGTATCTTACCGACTTCGCCATTGGCTCCAGCCAATGAATAAATAATAATAGAATTAAAAAAATAAATAATAGATTTAAATAAATAATAGATTTAAAAAAAATTATAATAATAAAATTACAAAATAATAGTAATAAAATAAATAATTATAAAATAAATAAAAAATAAAAAATAAAAAATAATAGATATATTGATAGATAAGACGACTGACCGATCGGTCCATGTTAAGTCTGACCCGATGACCCCTGAGAGTGTCGCTGGACATGGCGCTGCCCACTAGGCTCGTCTGGAGCTGCAGCTGTATGTAAGGGTACGTCAGGTTGTCCGCCTGGTGGCGAGAACGAAAGAATCCCAGAGCCTCCAAGCCGGAAGAAGCTAGCGGACCTGGAAGTAATTTGATAAATTATTAACTTAAGACTAAGGAAATTACTCATCATCGTCGTCGTCGTCTTCGGCGAAGTCGTCGTCATCGTAATCATTATCATTGTCGTCGTAGTCGTCGTCATCATCTTCATCATTATCATCTTTCCCTGAATCTCAGTTTAGTTAGGAAGGGTTTTAGAATTATTTTTAGCAATTTCTGGAACCTAGGCGCACACCAATCGAAAACCGTTCATGACGTTGGTTTCGATTTAAATGCTTTGTCGCCTTTTACGATATATTTGCACTCTCTCTCTCTCTCTCTCTCTCTATCTTAGTGCACTGCCTACCTAGCAGGCCCATGGTATATAAAGCCTCTATTCTTCTCTGTCTTCTGCTTTCCTCTCTATTTCCACATATGAGTAGGTCCTTAAATCATCTAACATTCCTAATCTACCTAATATACCTAATATACCTGTCCCTGCCTTTTTTCCCTGCCATTCAACCTTCTATGACCTCCATTAATAGAGGTCATAGAAGGTAGAATGACCTCAATTAACAGAGGTCATTGCACATATTAATATATACATGTGCAGTATACGGTTGGACTATTATTCAGCAACCCAGACATAACTCGTGCAAATAATATAATAATACTAATATCTTTACAGACCTTTGCCGAACATGAGATAGTCGAAGAGAGCCCAGATGGATTTCGACTTTTTCTCAGTCGTCGCAATCCTTTGCTGTAGCAAAAACTCCACGCCATACACATACACGTGGTCCTGTAGGTTCAAGCCTACTGGCAGGTCCGCTACCACAGGAATCTATCAATCAATCAAATTATCATTAAATTACTCACTCAATGAGTCAATCTATCAACCAATCAATCAATCAACCAATCTTTCAAATTAATCAATCAATCAGTCAATCAATAATCATCACCTTCAAATGAATTCCATTTTTACTAGGGTCAAAACTTGACAATTGTAATTGACAAATGTAATTGTCATTGTAATTTCAATTCTAATTGACATTTTGTAGCAAATTCTGCAGCCTAGATTCTCGTCAAACGCCTGCCCTTTGTAATCGACTGCCCTTTGTAAAGCAGAAAAGCAAAGCTAATGTTAAAGTCAGTTTCCTCACTCGAAAGCGATGTCAGTGACGGTCGAGCCCAGGATTTGAACCCCACACATACTGATCCGCGGTCGAGTATCTTATCGACATACATCACCACTGGCTTCAGCTAGTAATCGAATACCCGACTAAGCTCATTGAAGGCATGCGCTAAGAAGAAGTCCAAAAGCTTACCCCCAGAGCCTCGAGGTGTTTCCTGGGTCCCAGGCCTGAGAGCAGGAGCAGCTGAGCGGACTTGATGGTACCCGCAGACACGATGACTTCTCGCTTTGCTTTGATCTGTCGTAAAGTGTCGTTCCAGAACAGCTCTACACCATACGCCTCGTTCTCCCTCATTAGAATCTATGTAAATAGAGTTTATAGTTGTGTATAATGAGCCTGTTCTGTCTGTCTGTTTGTCTCTCTCTCATTAGAATCTATAGAAATAAATTTAATAGTTGTATATAATGAGCCTGTTCTGTCTGTCTGTCTGTCTCATTAGAATCTATATAAATAGAGTTTACAGTTGTATACAATATAAAGAGCCTGTTCTGTCTGTCTATCTGTCTGTCTGCCTGAAGTAACGCTGAGCGTCATTACGTCGCATTTAAAAGTTCTCAATAGTTACGCTAATTACAGCTCTGTCATTTGTTAACTATCAACTTAAAATCCTATACCCGGTATACATTGAAATTTTATAGCAGCGTCATGATGCTTAATACAGCAATACAGCTCTCTCATTTGTCGCCTATAACTTTCTGTCGATTAGGACCCCATATAATTTTTTTTTCCAACGTCATATTTTTCGTTCCTAAATATTACCCTTAAATAAAGCGTCTTTGTTTTTTTATTAATGGCCTATAATCGATTCTATTCAATTTCTATTTTCAATTATATTAAAAGCTAAAAAAGCTAAGGTTAGCGTCAGTTTCCTAACTCGAAAGTGATGTCAGTGACGGGCGAGCCCAGGATTTGAATCCTGCACCTACTGATCCGCAGTCGAATATTTTACCGAAATCGCCACTGGCTCCAGCCATTAGATATATATGTGCATATATATATATATATATATATATATATATATATATATATATATATATTAGATATATATATATATATATATATATATATATATATATATATATATATATAGATATATATATATTAGATATATATATATATATATATATATATATATATATATATATATATAGTATATTTATTATTTATATACACAGTATATATGTGATAAGTCTCCCACATACCTTGGTGACGTAGGCTTTCACTGCCACGTGAAGGTTGGGTCTGTTCATGACGGGGTAGAGGTATGACGATGCTACACTCCAGCGCTTGCCATGAGATATAGTGGCCGCCGTCCTGCTGACACCTAACGTACAAATCACTGATATCAATCAATTAACTCTGATATCAATTAGATTATCATCATCACTATCCTCCTCCTAAGTACAAACAAATTACAGACATAAATGCAGTTGGTGAGTACCAATCTAAGTCTATTCGGTTGGTTGGCACAGGAATTGCTACAAAACTATCCAAAAAGAATGCGGATTTAATGGAAGATGATGATTATGATGATGATAATGATGATGATCAATTAACTCTGATGTCAGTTAACTCTGATATCAATTAATTCTAAGTACATATAAAGCCTAGTTCCCCGCATAGTTCCCCGTGTTGTGTCCGGGTTGTGTGAAGAATTGACCAACCAGTGACTGCACGTGTCGTAGAAGGCGACTAAAGCATTTAGATCCATACCAACGTCAGAAAGGGCATTCGGTTGGTGAGCGCCTAGGCTCCAGAAATTGCTACAAAAATTTAAACGAATGGAAAAGTCTCAAATAGGGGATTGGCTGGTGGTGTGGTGTAGGACAGAGAGGATTTGAGACAGTCTAATTGTATCCCGACCTTAGTTAAACTGGGATTTAAGGGAGGATGATGATGATGATGATGACTTATAAAGCCTAGTAACTAAATAACATCTCTAGAACTAAGATGTAGTACAAAAGATAAGGATTATAAAAATATATATAGATTATATATTATAGATTCTATATAAATGTAGATTATAAATTAAACAAGTGCAAATTAAAACCCTCTAGCCATGTGGTATATTTATATATATATATATATATATATATATATACACACACATATATATATATATATATATATATACATATACATACATATATATATATATATATATTAGCATACATATATTATACATATATATAGATATATATATATATATATATATAATATATATACATATATATATATATATACATATATATAATAATAGATTATAATATAAGATATATATATACATATATATATATATATATATATATATATATATATATATATATATATGTATGTAGTTAACCTAGTTGCGATGCTCCATTGACATCGGTGTGGATATGTCCCAGCTCTTGACCTGCGAGAACAAACTTGTCCGCTAGTTCAGAGGCTCCCATGTCGTTGACTTTAATGGGTCCCCACTGACCATGATATTCTATCATAGCATCAATCAAATGTATTCTTAATTTATAATAAAAGTATAACTTATAAGTTACAATAATTCCATTTATAAACTAAATTAAATTAATCTTTTTCATCCGTTTATAAATATGAATATAAATTAAATTAATCTCATTTAGCTCACTAAATTTACAATCAATATGAATTAAATTAATCTTTTTTACCTAACTTAATTTATAATGAATATAAATTGAATAAATATCATTTATCTCACTTAATTTATAATGAATATCAATTAAATCAATTATACTCAGTAGTCTCTGGGGTCTCTGTGTACTCAGTCGTCATCATGTGGTGCTTTGGCGCCTGTTTTTGTAGAGTCTGCAAGAGACGTCCCTGATATTGCCTTATGGTGAGGAACCGGACGTTAAATTCTTATTGATTGATTGATTAATCTCATTTATCTAACTCAATTTATAGTGACCCAATGTCAAACAAGCGACAAACCAGAGTATTTATAGAATGGATTCTCATTGGCCTCTGACTTTATGAAGTAGGGTACTACGTCCTCATAGCTCCACCCACTGCAGCCTAACCCTGCCCACTCGTCGTAATCTGCGCGACTGCCCCTAGAGTAGATGAGGTTGTTGAAGCTGTTGCTGCCCCCCAACATTTTACCCTGAGACAGGAAGATCTTCTGAAAACAAAGTGAAGGAGAAGAATTAATCAAATAAAAAATAAAAATGATTATGTATATATGCATATAATGATTATGTACATATTGAATCCTGAATTTTACCCTGAGACAGGACGATCTTCTGCAAACAAAATGGAAAAAATTAATTAAATTAAAAATTAAAATAAATTTAAGTACATTTTGCTACAAACACTTCATTCTTTATGAGATTTAATATTATGAGAATTTAAATATGGAGCCTTTTAGATGATCTCTCTCTTTCTTACTCTACAAACAGTGAGAGAGAGAGAGAGAGAGAGAGAGAGAGAGATTTAAGAGAAAGAGAGGTTACCAGAGCTTCAAAGACAAAACATGCCAATTTCTCAGTCCATATTTTGGGCGGAGGAAAGAATAGAGGGCCCATCTCGTCATAAGCAGAATCTCTCAAGAAATGGTATATATAGCAAGAATGAGTAAACCACTGCTAAAGAATAAAGTTCAACTCATATGTAGACATTAAGAGAAAAGCGTAAGTCAGAGCTGGGTGGAAGCATTATATACTATGGACCTGCCAGTAGGGTGTGCACTAAGAGAGAGAGACACTTTGTGCAGCCAATCTACGTAAGAATGTGTGCCTCGGATGCAACATTGACAAACACTACTACAAAGAGAGACAGAGAGAGAGAGAGAGGGAGAGAGATAGAAAGAGAGAGAGTGAGAGATAAAGCTAGAGGTCACCTGATCTTCAAAGGCCAGACACGCAGACTTCTGTGACTGTATCTTGTGCGACCAGTCGACGTACGTAGCGAGATGGTCGGTGACCGCACCCGGCATGTCTAGAACCTGCTTGTTCTGGTTCTCTAGCCCCGCCTCCAACAATAAGACCTTGACCTTCAGGTTCTCTGACAGCCGATTGGCCAGAACACATCCCGCCGATCCTGCACCGACTGATCAGTAAATCAATCAGTCAGGAAAATTAATCAGTTAATAAATCAATCAATTCATAAATCAATCAATTCATAAATCAATCAGTTCATAAATCAATCAGTTTATTAAATCAATCAGTTCAGAAAATAAATCAGTCTAAAAGATGAATAAGTCAATGAATCAATCAGTGAAACAGTTAATAGAATTAATCAGTCAATAAATCAAGCAGTCGGAAAAATGAATCAATTAATAAAATCAATCAGTTAGTAAAATCTATCAGTTCAGAAAATTAATCAGTCTATAAGATCAATAAGTCAACAAATCAATAAGTTACTCAATTAATAGAATCAGTCAATCAGTCAAGAAAATCAATCAATAAATAAAATCAATCAGTTAATAACTCACTCAGTTATAAATCAATCAGTTAATAACTCACTCAGTTATAAATCAATCAGTTAACGAATTATTCATTCCATAAAATTAATCGGGTAGTAAATCAATCAATTAAAAAAGCAATCATTTAATTAAATCAATCAGTTAATAAAATCAATCAGTTTGATAAATCAATCTATCAGTAAATCGATCAATTAACGTATTAATCTATAAATATATCCATTTATCAGAGAAACAATGATATTACCTATAATTTATTTATTTATTTATATATAGAACAGAATATGAAAAGTCTCAAATAGGGGATTGACTGATCATACGATGTAGGGCAGAGAGGATTTGAGACAGTCTATTTGTACCCTAGTCAAACTGAGATTCAAGGGAAGATGATGATAATGATGATGATGATGATATAGAACAGAATGTGATAGAAGTTGACATTCTAGTTTGTTATATCAAGGAGTGGATCAGTTGACAAGAAAATAGAAAAAAGGAACTAAAAACATTAGCATCAATGACAAACAAAAACATTTGGGAAAATAAACACAAAAATAAAAGATGCAATAGAAAGATGAAGATAATAGGCGGTGGATTTTAATGAAAATGCTAAAATCCATCAGTAGAAGATATTAAATTAGAAGCAGATTCAGTTACACAGGAAGACGATCAAAGACATAAATGAGAGAAAAAATTTATAAAGCCATTACAGAAATGAAGAAAGGAATAGACTAATAATAATAATAACAACAATTTGAGTGCTACAGTCATCAATGACAACATCGAGCACTATTGAGACAAAATCAAGCCGCCGAGCAAAAAGAAGGTCCAAAAACGGTGCAAATTCCAAAATCCAGATAATCCATCCAAAGAAGACTACAAAAGTTCCTAGGACCCACCGATAATATAGTCGTAGGAGTAGAGCAGGTTGTCGGTTACTAGCGAGACGTACGGCAGATTCTGCCAGACGATCGTTCCCAGTGCAAACAGCACCGTAATGAGCAGCAGTATGTGAGCAAACATCGTCAAAAATGTTCGGTCCCTTTTCTAATCTAACGTACAGATATTGTTCTTCTTTGCAAGTGTCACACTTGTTCAACCTCCTTTTAGATATTAATGTTGACTGTGTTACTTGTTGCTGTTGAAACGAGTATGGCCAAGACTCTTTAAATTAGTTCTATATACAAGTGTAATTGAGTTCATTGTCAATTCACTAAGTCTGTTTAAATTTTATAAATTGTTATAAATATAGACATTGTTTTTCCAACGTATCTATTTACTCATCATTATCTTCTTCCCTTTAATCCTAACGGAACTAGGGTCGGAATACGAATACTTCTCTACTCCTCATATCTATATATTTATTTATTTATTTTCTCCTCTACTCGTAGCTATCCAGTTAGCGTACAAATTTGTTATTTACAAATTATTTTCCAGTTTATTATCTGAAGTTGAGATTAATTAAAAATTAAAAAACTTAACATTTTTTGTAATCGATTTTATCTTTAGTTAAGTATACTTGTTAGACTTCCAACAAAATTAATGCTAATGCAAAATTAATGATAGACAAATTATAACTCACTAAATTAAACGATAATAATAAAATAAATAATTTATTACTCATCATAATAATCATTTATTATTATTATAATAATTTATTATTCATCATAAAAATCTCATCATATTATTATAATAATTTATTATTCATCATAAAAATCATTTATTATTATTATAATAATTTATTATTCATCATAAAAATCATTTATTATTATTATAATAATTTATTATTCATCATAAAAATCATTTATTATTATTATAATAATTTATTATTCATCATAAAAATCATTTATTATTATTATAATAATTTATTATTCATCGTAATAATCATTTATTATTATTATAATTTATTATTCATCATAAAAATCATTTATTATTATTATTATAATTTATTATTCATCGTAATAATCATTTATTATTATTATAATAATTTATTATTTATATTTACATTATCTATTCATGGTAGGCCTACACTTGAGGTTGGACTCTCGAGTGAAATGTTCACGAACTGTCTATCAACTTTAACACGATAATTTTAAGTCACTGAGCTTTAAGTCTTTGTTATCATTTAACAGTCCTATGACTGTCCAAGATTTTACTCTTCGATCAACTGGGCCAGAACTAGAACCTTGGAGAGAGGAGTACTTTTCCAGTCAGCTCAGGGTGATCAATTTGAAATTTCTTATCAACTTAAAATTTTTAAAATAAAATTCTTTAAATTTTTAGGAAAACAAGAATTTACATATTTCATACGTACTATAGCTCAATATATAAAGTATAGTATATAATTGGTTAAAAATAATTATTTACAGACGGTAATGAATAATTACGAACGACTTGTAACTTTATGGTGAATCCTTATCTCTAGTCTTTGTACTGTTTTGCCGGATTTTGGAATTCGCACACATTTTGATTTCCTTTTCTAGACGGTTTGGATTTTTCTCAACAGTGCTAGTTGTTGTCATGGATGACAGTAGTATTGTTATTGTTATGTTTATAACAATAATAATTTGACGGCGGAGATTAGCGCACTTAGTTTAGTTGCGCGTCAATAATCTAAGTCAAGCTACATCG